>CAAKHD010006249.1:25997-37421 GCA_901007705.1 Fistularia tabacaria
GGGACGGCGGGCCCTTCCGGAACTCCCGCCTGGACATCGCGGCCTGGGGGGGGCACCCGGGGAGGTCCCCCCCCCCCCCCCCCCCCAGCCGCCGTCTTGATGATGTCATCGCGTCCATCCCGCAGGTTTTCTCCTACGTGACGACGCTGCTCTACTTCATCCACGCCGTCCTGTCTGCCATCCGCTGGAAGACCTTCTAGAGGGTTCCCTCATCGCCATGACGACCTGGATGCCACGGTCAGCGTCTCGGGGTGGACCCTTGGTGGGCGGAGGCGGCCATGTTGCCCCCCCACCCGACCGTGTGTGTGTGTGTGTGTGTGTGTTTGCAAATAAAAAAAGCTTCATTTCCACTGTGCTCTGGCTGGGTTTCCCTCTTCATCTCCACCATCAGCAGCCCTCCTCGTTCACCCGACCCCCCTGCCGGCAGCCTCCGGGTGTTCGGGGTCGAGCACGGCGCCCCCTGGTGGACGTGCAGGGGAGGAAACACCACTCCACTGGCTTTCAGAGTTTGTCGGTTTCTTTGTTTTCTCATGTTTAATAGCGGAGAAAAAGAGCAGGAAGCCAAACATGGATTCAAGATAAGACAGAACCTTATTGATCCCAACAGGGGAAATTCTCTTGTCACAGCAGCAGAAGGAGGAAATGTAAAAAAAGCAAACCTTTACTGCCAGGACGTCAGGGTTTTGTTACTTTCTTTTCATCTGCAAATATATGGACACAACAAATGTGTTTAGCCAGGGGTAACACACAAACACACACACACTACATATATACATATATATATATATATATATATATATATATATAAAACAATCAAAAAGTCATTTGAAGGGTATAACTGGAATATTTTCGACGCACATGTACACATACACATAACTATTAAACTCATTTTTCCAAAATCAAGTGTGTTTTTACTGCCCTCGGGTTGTGGAATCCATGTCTAACCGTCCTGGATTGACACGTCTGCTGGAGAAAGAATGTGAGGTTTGCTTTGCTGTCACTCCGTTTGCTTTTGTGAATGTGACATTTTCCCAAAAGTAGAACAAGTTCTCCAAAGAAACAAAGTCCTTTTCTCAGATCTTCTCTCGATAAAGGCTTGCTTTCTTAGCTGGATATATTTTGTGTGTGACTTTGCAATCCTTGATCTTATTGTTTCGACAGAATTTCCTGTTAATCAGCCATATTTGATTCCAATCTAAATTATTATATCGAGAAAACTGTCGCCGTAGGAACAGTTTGACCAGCCAAAAGATTTGTACTGCATTTCTTTGGACATTTGTCCTTTGTAACGTCAACACTTCCCAAAGAAATCTGCTTTTGTAACTTGTCCTGTTCTGTCGTTGAACACAATAAAGATTTGGGGGGAAAAAAACAGAAAGGCGCGTCTTTGTTGCTGCCTGAGTGAAAATCCCCGAGCGCTGTGTTTTTATTTCATATTTGATCGCCTGAAGACGCCCAGTAGTTTCTCCTGTCGTTTCTAAAACTGTTATAAGACCGAACTTGCGATAAATTGAACTTCCATGTAATAAAGTAAAGGTTAAAAGCGGCTCTCAATCCGGCGCCGCTCGGTGCCTCCACCGTCATGGCGGACGCCGGAGACGCTGCTGCTGCGTGAAGGTTAGCGGCGGTGAGTCTGTTCGCGACAACCGAGCGGAGATTTGCTTCCTCGGCTTAGAGCTCCTGACATGGACACTCGCAGCGGGGAAGGAAGCGGCAACCGGCCGGCGGCGGGACGCCGGTAGCAGATGGCTAACAGAGAGGCGAGCCACAGCTAACAGGCTAACAGGCTAACAGCAATTCGTCTCATGAAGCTTCGAAGGCTTACGCTCAATGTAGTGTTTGTACTTTTATAAACGGTTAATGAACTTAAAGTGTTAAACATAAAAATAAACACGGCTAAATTCAATCCTATATCAATGACAATTAAATAGACACAAAGAATCTTCTTTTGTATCCAATCACTGCAGGAGTAACAAGAGTGAGGTGAGTGGATGAACACAGTGGATTGAGCTTCATGGATCAGCATTCATGAAACACCAGATTTTATAGCCTTCAAAGTGGTTTTTAAAGAAGGGGAGCTTTTCCATCCCGTGTTGTGGATGAAGAACTCGGCCAAAGCTAAGATAACATTGACAGAGTTCTTTTCTTTGGTTTGCGAAAAGGGTAGTTATGTCGCCTCTTGAGATGAAAACTGGCGACGATGGAAACTTTTCTTGAATCCATTCTTGACTTTTAGCCCACAAACTACTTTTTCTCACGAGAAAATCGATGGTCCGCAATTTTAATATTGTCTTCAGCAAATGTACAAATATTATCTTCTCCGCGTGTGAACACCACGTCAGGGAAAACCCTGAGAAGGTCAAAGAAGAACCGGCGGCGTCTGGTCCTTCTGGTCTCCTTCGTGAACTCCTTTCAGCTGACATGTCCTCCACCTCTCCCCGTTGTGTGTGTGCATGTGTGTGTGTCAGTCATGGGTGTGAGGAACGTGTGGAACAACTACAAGGTTCTGATTGTGATGGGCACTGGTCTGGGTCTGATCCACTGGGGCTGGTACCACCTGAAGTCCAACCCTCTGCTGCACAAGACCAGAGACACGCCGGTCCCGGAGCCGGGCATCGTGGCCTACGTCTCCCCGCCCGCTCCGCCCGCCACCAAGAGGGAGTGACGCAGGTTAGACGCAGGCGCTTTCCAACCAGGCAGAACACCTGGAGATGAGCCGGCCCGTCACGCGACGCCTCCGTTTCTGTGTGTCTGCAGCCATGAAGCCTCGGCGGCTCGACAGGAAGTGGCTGTGGGCGGCGGGCGCCATCTTCTTCTCGGTCCACGCTGGAATGTGGCTGCTGCAGACGGTGGCCCGGGACGTCGCCCGCTCCGATGCCACGCCGAGACACAAACCTCTGGAGCGACCCGCCGACTGACGGTGGGATCGCGTCTGCGGGACCGGGGCTCCGTCTCCGGGCCGAGCCCGGCCGATCCTTCTCCGGGACAAAGAGCTTCGGACAGGGAACCCGCAAAAACATTTGTCTTTGGAGCGTTTGCTCGGACCTCCTCGGCCCACCTCTGTTATTTAACAAAATCCCCAATGGTTTTCTTTTCAAATTAAATGTAAAAGTAACACATTTGCGCTCCAGTTGAATTTATCCATCATCTGAAAATGGCCTGGTTTGTGTCGGAGATAGAGCCCAGCGCAGCAGCGCCCCCCCGGTGTCCCCGGAGGGAACTGCGGCTCGGACTCCAACTGCCTCGTCGTTGAAGCTGAGGTTTCCATCGGATCCCAGCTCTGTGTCCTCAGGCCGACGCCCTCCTTCGCTCCCAAAAGGAAACAGCTGGACTCATTTCAAGAAGCAATAAAAGCATGTTTATTTTACAAAAACGGTTCCTTGGACCTGGTTGGAGGAGCAAGGCCCAAGAGCCGGGCTTCGGACCCCCGCCGTGGCCTTCTCGACCTGGATCCAGGAGAAAGAGAGGAGCCCGGAAGGATGGCGGCGGCGTCAGTTGGCATGATGTGGCGCCGGGGGGAGCTTCCTGCGGTCCTTGCCGGCGTTCCTCTTCCTCCTCTTGCTCAGGAAGCTCTCTAGCTTGCCGCTCTTCTTCAGCTGCTGGTAGCGGTCGGCCAGCTGCAGCTTCTTCTTGTCGGCTAGAAGAAAAGTCTCGATCAGACGAGTGAGCCTGCGGCCGCACGGCCGCTCCAGGAGGCGTGAACTCACACTTCTTGAGGAAGAAGACAGGAGCTCCCTGATTGGCTCGTTCCCTCTGCTCCTGCCTCATCTGCAGCTCGAGCTCCCTCTGCTGGCGCCGCTGCTCCCGGGCCTTCTCCTGGTTGGTCTGCAGGACCCCGCAGGTCAGCACACACACACACACACACACTCTCTCCAACGTGCCTCGCCACCAGACTCACCATCCTCTTCAGCAGGAAGCTCAGCTGCTCCTTCTTGCTGCCTCCCTTGACCTTCTTCAGCTGCTTCTGGACCACCTGCAACACAGCGCGGGGTCAGAGGTCACCGGGACCGGCGGGCCTTCTGCGGGCGGCTCCGGAAGCCTCGCCTCCATCTCGTGCTTCCGGATGCGGTCCACGAAGTCGTAGGTCTTCTCGAAGATGGCGGCCTTGTATTCCCCGGACAGATCGTCGAAGCGGGGGTCTCTGTAGGTCTGAGGCACAAACGGGAAGGAGACTTGAGTCACGGCCGCCGCTCGTCTTCGTCGCACACCCCGACGTCACCGACCTTCTTCTTGGCGGCGACGATCTGCCGCAGGAACGGCGCCCGTTTCTTGGCGGAGATCTCCGTGGGCCTGGAGACGAGCGGGCGTCAGGCCGGAGGTCGCGGGACGGCGAACCGGGCGGGTCTCACCTGTTCTTGTTCAGCCTCTTCTTCTTCCCCCTGCAGGCAGCCTTGCCCTCGCCGTGCGCCACCTGCTGGTAAACCCGGGTTCCCACTTTGCTCTGCAGCTTCATCACGTCCTCGAAGGACATGGTGGACAGCTCTGCGGGTCAAAGGTCACAAACTGTCCGTGATCAATCAGACTCATCACATTTGCTGCTCTCGTGACAATAATCACCATTCTTAATGCCCTCTGGGGTCTGAATGTCCCGGCTGCAGCCGGCCTCTTCCGGCCCCTCATCCTCCTCCTCCTCTTCACTGCGATCACTCTCCTCTTCATCCAGGAGTTCCTCCTCCACACCTCCTCCTCCTCTCTCCTGCAGCAGGGCGAAGTTCCTCTCCACGTCTGAGTCCTCCTCCTGCTCGCTGCTGCCGCAGGGCCTCCTCTTCTTCTTCGTCCCCCCCATGCCGTGCGTGTGTGTGTGTGCGTGTCTGCTAAAGAGAAACAAGCGGGATTTGAAACGAACTGTAAACACGTGACGTCACAGTGACGTAGCGCTCGTTAAAAACCGTTCACAGGAGAGGTTAGCTTTAGCAGACTAGCCCCTATTAGCTTTCGCCCGATGCCCCGGTAAATATGACGAAGTTTGACTCCTAAAAACAGACGGTAGAACTCAGGTCGACTCGATTTTACCTTATTCTTTTGTAGCGACAGATACTTCCATCGTCTGACAGAGAACATATTAAACTTGCTCCCACTGTAGCCTCAGCTAAAGTGAATTTAAGCTAACCTCGAAACGCTAGCGTTGGTCGGCGACGAGCGACCGTGTGAAAATGTAGGAAAACGACGACACTCCGGTGCCCGGACCGCACGCCGAACCGACTGCCCGGCGGGGAGGATCTATTTCGGTGTGCCGGCTCGACCTCCGCCGACGGGCTCCGGGCACCGGCGCTTATCGGCGGGGAGAAGCACAGATTCCGAGCGGAGTTCAGTGGCAGGTTCTGGCTAGGAGACGACGGCGTCTCCCGGCCGAGGCGGCACGTCCGCGACTCACCGGGACACTGAGCGTCCGTTCCGGTTCTTCGTCCGACCAGGTCGACCCCCTATAAGCCGGGCTCACCTCCGCGGTGCGGCGGCGCTGCTCCCTTGAGCTCCGGTAAACACGCGTGTTCGCCGTGCTTCTCGTCCCCGTGTCTCCTACTGCACTTCCGCTTCACCCTTTCAAAATAAAAGCAACCGCGCGGAAAAGCAACAGCGATTCGCTGAAAAAGGCAAATAAAACCGTTTGATATTTGATCCGACCTTCGTGTGTCTTCTTCCGATTCGCAGGTAAAGTCCAGTCCGGCTAACCCGCTCTGTTTTCCCGCCCCTCCGGGCACCGGCGGTGCTCTTACGCTGAAAGCCTGGCCGGAAGTGCCGCCCGGCACTCGCAGCGCGCTCCCCGCCGACACTCGCTCCTCACTCGTCCACCCACCGGCGGTCGCGGCGCGGCTCCGGTTCATCGGCGGGAGCACCGGTCGGTCCGTCCGTCCGCGGCGGAGAGGGCGGATGCAGCCGCAGCCTGGAAGCGAGCGGCGTGAGATCATGATGCCGGTGAGTGTCCCGCCCTCCCGGGGAACCACCGGACGGAGCTCTGCCTCAGGTGAACGGCCGCAGCGAACGACACGGTCGTTCCGAGCGCTTTGTCCACCGAACCGAATCTCCCGGCTCGACCCTTCCCGTCCGGAAACCGGAGGCGGTGGTGCAAGCAGGAGAAGCTCCGAGCAGGAGGTGCTTCGACCAGGAGGTGCTCCGACCACGGCTGGTGCAGAAGAATCATCTGAGCCGCCTTCAAGCGCGGGAGGATCGAGTTCAAACCGAACCTCCATCTGACGGCGCGCTGGTTCTTCGTTGATTCGTTTGTAGTTTGTTCGGAAATGATTGGAAGGGGCAGGAAAGCAGCAGAGAAAGCTGGATGTTGGCTTGGAATGGCCTGGAGATCCCTGGAGATGAGCCGGAGTGTCCTGGAAGTAACCTGGAAAGTCCTGGAGTTTGTGCCGCTGTGGTTTTTCTCAGCCAGCCCGGTGATCAAGATGTTCCATCCAGCTTCTCCTGGTCTTCATCTGCCGCCTCCTCCTCCTGCTTCCCTGCTGCCTGGTTACTGTTGCCATGGTGACCAGGGACAGCGCAGAGCGTTGAAGGTCATGATGTCAATGGGGGGGGGGGTCTGACACAGGAAGTGGCGACCTTCCTCTCCCTGTTATTGTCTCAGGTGGAATTGTGTCTCACACACACACACTGAGTCACCACGGTGTGTGTGTGTGTGTGTGTGTGTGTGTGTGTGTGTGTGTGTGTGTGTGTTGGTCACGGGACTGCCGGCCATATGGTCTCTGCATGCACGAACCCTTGAGGCTTGGAGGAGTGTGTGATGGAGATGAGGTTCTGGAGGAGTGGGGGGTCGTGGGGATTACCGCCCCCCCCCCTCGGCCGGATTAAGCGTCGGATGACAGAAGGTCACGTGACCTGACGGCTGATTAACGACGGACTTAAAGGCGGGGGTCGCCGTGGCGACAGCAGCGGGACTCATCCGTTCTCCTCCGCGTTCCAGATGTTCCTCACCGTGTTACTGGGTGGCAGCGAGCGTCCGGTGACCGAGGTGCCCGTCACCCCGGAGACGCTGTGCAGGGACGTGGTGGAGGTCTGCAAGGAGGTCGGGGAGGCCGAGTGCTACCTGGCCGAGGCCCGGGGGGGGGCAGGTGGGTCCGGCCGCCACGTAGCTTAGCACGAGTAATGGCGGCCTGCGGTAACTGTCGGCCGGCGGGTGTCTCCGGCCATCAGAGCGCGTGGTCGGGGACGAGGAGCCCATGATGGAGCTGCTGCAGCGATGGGGGACGCAGAGGGGGGACGTCCACTACCTTCTCCGCCACCAGAGGGCTCCAGCAGGAGAGCCGGGTCAGACGCACGCACACACACGCACGCACACACTTCTCGATTCCTGACGGTGGGTCGGTCAAGGTTAGTTTAGGTTGGTTAAGGTTAGTTGGATTGCCTCCTCTAATCCTGAACATCTCGACTCTGCTGGTTAATCCGCGCCTGGCCGCGCCCCGTCGTCACGACGACACGCTAATCAGCTTAGAGCGGCGGGCGAGGAGGAGAAGCGACGGCGGCCGCACGCTAACCGCCACTCTGTGCGTGCAGGGGGCGGAGCTTCAGATCAGACCGGCAGGAAGCAGCTCAAGACCTTGGAGACACGCCTGAACAGCCTGGTCAGTCTGGTGGGGGCGGAGCCTAAGGGTAGCATCATGGCTACATGTAGCCTGGGGGTGCCTGATGGCTACAAGTAGCTGGGGGTAGCCTGATTGCTACTTGTAGCCTGGGTAGCCTGATGGCCACAAGTAGCTGGGGTTAGCCTGATGGCTACATGTAGCATGGGGGTAAACTGATTTCGACATGTAGCATGGGGTTAGACTGATGGCTACATGCAGCCTTGAACTTGGGATGATGGCTACATGTAGCATGAGGGCAGCCAGATTGCTTCATGTAGCCCGGGTTAGCATGATGGCTTTGGACTTGATGGTGTGTGTGTTTTGGACTGTGTGTGTGAATGTACATATGTACATATGTACGTGTTTGTGTGTGTGTGTGTGTGTGTGTGTGTACCCCAGGTGGACCTGGCGTCTCTTCAGCAGCAGCAGATTGAAGCTCAGCAGCAGCTTCTGGCCTCCAAGGTGAGTCTCCTCCATCCTGCAGCCAATCAGAGCCCTTCTGGCAAGATGCTCAAGGTGTGTGTGTGTGTGCATGTTTTTATGTGTGTGTGTGTGTGTGTGTGCGCGCGCATGTTTTTATGTGTGTGTGTGTGTATATATATGTGTGTGTGTGAGTGTGTATGTGTGTGTGTGTATATATATATATATATATATATATATATGTGTGTGTGTGTGTGTGTGTGAGCAGCAGAGGGACAGTAGTGAGTGTGAGCGTGTGCAGAGGTTGAAGGAGAACATCCAGAAGCAGGAGTCCAGGCTGAGGAAGCTCCGAGCTCTGCAGAGCCACGTGGAGAACAAGAGGAGCCGCAACAGCCGTCTGGGTGGGTGCATCTTCTCCTGGGTGGATCTTTTCCTGGGTGGATTTTCTCCTGGGTGGATCTCCTCCAGGATGGATCTTCTCCTGGGTGGATCTTCTCAAGGGTGGATCTGGGAGTGACCCGCTGTGTGTGTGTGTGTGTGTGTGTGTGTGTGTGTGTGTGTCAGTGGAGGAGATCGAGCAGATGAACAGCCTCTTCCAGCAGAAGCAGCAGGAGCTGCTGGTTGCCGTGGCGAGGGTGGAGGAGCTGAGCGACCAGCTGGAGGCGCTGAGGAGCAGCAGACCTTCTCCCCGTCTGATCTCCTCCTCGGCGGAGCTGGAGCTTCTCTACACGGAGCTGCAGGTCCGACCTTCTCCCTCCCCCGCCGGATCTTCTGCCTGGACGGTTCCAGAACCTTCTCACGGCTCCTCCCTCCTCCCGTTCCTCTGCTTCCAGCTGAGGAACAAGCTGAACCAGGACCAGAGCTTCCAGCTGCAGCAGCACCAGGACGGGCTGAGCAGCAGCAACCAGCAGGTGGAGACCACCCACACACGCCTCATGGAGCTCAGGAGGAGGCTGTGGAAGAAGAAGGCAGCGCTGCAGCAGGACAACCTGCTGGTCAGTCTGGAGAACATCAGTGTGAGAACATCAGGCTGAGGAACATCAGTTTGAGAACATCAGTGTGAGGAACATCAGTGTGAGAACATCAGGCTGAGGAACATCAGTGTGAGAACATCAGGCTGAGGAACATCAGTGTGAGAACATCAGGCTGAGGAACATCAGGCTGAGGAACATCAGTGTGAGAACATCAGGCTGAGGAACATCAGTGTGAGAACATCAGGCTGAGGAACATCAGTGTGAGAACATCTCCAGTGTCTCCAGTGAACCTGGTGTTCCTCGTCCTTCCAGCAGGTGGCACCAGAGGGCGGGGCCTCCAGGGTGGCGGCGGTGGGTCCTTACAGGCCGTCCCCTCAGGCTCCGCCCATTCCCCCCCGCCAGGAGATCCCGGCGACGCCCTCCTACCCGGACAGCACCGCACCTAAGCCCCGCCCCCAACACGGCCAGCCAATCACAGGTTAGCCTTGTTCTTTGTGGTATCGGGGTTAGCTTTTGTACTTAGCCGCCTGAGTTAGCAGTCACGGTTAGCTTCTGTAGTTAGCTACCATGGTTAGCTGTTGTAGTTAGCAACCTGGGTTAGCAGTCACGGTTGGCTTCTGATGTTAGCTACCATGGTTAGCTGTTGTAGTTAGCCGGCTGGGTTAGCAGTCACGGTTAGCTTCTGTAGTTAGCTACAATGGTTAGCTGTTGTAGTTAGCCACCTGGGTTAGCAGTCACGGTTAGCTTCTGTAGTTAGCTACCATGGTTAGCTGTTGTAGTTAGCCACCTGGGTTAGCAGTCACGGTTGGCTTCTGATGTTAGCTACCATGGTTAGCTGTTGTAGTTAGCCGGCTGGGTTAGCAGTCACGGTTAGCTTCTGTAGTTAGCTACAATGGTTAGCTGTTGTAGTTAGCCACCTTGGTTAGCAGTCATTGTTAGCTTCTGTAGTGAGCTACCATGGTTAGCTGTTGTAGTTAGCCACCTGCGTTAGCAGTCATGGTTAGCTTCTGTAGTCAGCTTCCATGGTTAGCTGTTGTAGTTAGCCGTCTGGGTTAGCAGACACGGTTAGCTTCTGCAGTCAGCTACCATGGTTAGCTGTTGTAGTTAGCTGGCTGGGTTGGCAGTCATGATTAGCTTCAGTAGTTAGCTACAATGGCTAACTTTCGTAGTTAGCCTCCTTGCCCGGAGAACATCTGTTAGCCTTCCTGCGAGCTCTCGCTCTGCTCCACGCAGGTTCCCAGGCCCCGGGTGGGACCTCGTGCGCCCAGGCCGCCACCCTCCCCCGCGCCTCGGGCCCCGGCTGCCGCGCCGCAGGTCCGTCCTGCTAACGGCTAACCGTTTTTATCTCCGGTCTGACCTTCTGTGGAACAGCAGAGGAAGAACGACTATTTCCTCTTTTCTCCCAGACCATGTCAGAGCCCCACGGCCGGAGTCCCCGCCCCCCGTGCCTTTGCGGAACAATCGCAGCACAGAGAAGCAGGTGAGCCTCAGCGGGGAGCCGGGACACCGCTGTTCTGGGTTCAGAGACGTCCGTCCCTTTCAGGTCAAGATGGCGGCCCCTCCGTTTCTCTTCGGCACGGGGACCTTCCCCGGGAGGCGTCGCGGGGTCGGAGGTCGGCTCCTCCCGCCGTCCGGCAAGCACGACGCGCCGCCGGCCGCCGCCGTGCGACCTTTCACCCCCGACCCCCCCGAGGCTCCGCCGCAGAGGCCCCAAACCCTGGCCGCCTCCTCCATCTACTGCATGTACACGCAGCAGGCTGGCGGCGGGACTCTGCCACGCTGCACCGCCAGAGGTGACGCCGCCGCTCACGCTAGCACGCCCGCGACCTCCGACCCCGACATCGGCGACTGATCACCATCGGTTCTCCTCAGTGTACGGGAAGCCGCTCCCGCCGTCCAGCGGGGGGCGGCAGAGAGTGGAGCGCGGAGGGGAGACGGAGGGCTGTTGCCGTGACAACAGCGGGGGGGCGGAGGCGGCGGAGCGCGCCCCCCCGCGGCCGCTCAGCCCCACCAAGCTCCTCCCCTTCCTGTCCGGCCCGCCGCGGGACCCGAGCGACGGCGAGCCAGAGGCGCAGCGGCGGCGGCTGCAACGCGCCCCCCGGCCCCTGAAGAAGCGCGGCTCCATCGCGGAGGCCGAGGGGCCGGCGGGGCCCCACATCCAGAAGTTGCTCTACCAGAAGACCACGCTGGCCGCCATGGAGACCGGCCCCGCCGAGGCCCCGCCCCCCGCCGGCGAGGAGGATCGGCGGACTCCACCCCCTGTGCCGCCCCGCCTGCCCCTCGAGAGCCCCGCCCTGCCCCCCCCTCCGGAGGACAGGGGGGGGGCGGGCCTCACCGCCCCCCGCCCCCTCTACCCGCCCCCGCCGTACCCCGACTGTTCAGGGGCAGAGCCAGGAGGCCACGCCCCCGACAGGGAGCCGCCGGAGCTCATGGGAAAGGTCGACGTCCCGCAGGTGCGTTAGCGG
>CAAKHD010006249.1:37645-48496 GCA_901007705.1 Fistularia tabacaria
CTGACCCCGACGTTCGCGGCGGGGGGGGGGGGGGGGGGGGCATTTTTTGCCCCCCACCCCCCAACCCCTCCTCGGGGTGGGGGGGGGGGGGGGCGGGGGCCCCGGGGGCCCGGGGGGGGGCCCCGCCCCCCCCCCCCCCCCCCCCCCCCCCCCCCCCCCCCCGCCCCCCCCCCCCCCCCCCCCCCCCGGGGGGCCGGGGGGGGGGCGGCCCCCCCCCCCCCCCCCCCCCCCCCCCCCCCCCCGCCGTACCCCGACTGTTCAGGGGCAGAGCCAGGAGGCCACGCCCCCGACAGGGAGCCGCCGGAGCTCATGGGAAAGGTCGACGTCCCGCAGGTGCGTTAGCGGAATGCGAGTCGATTGATTTCTTCAGTGGATGATGGGAAGGGTGTAGCTTAACTCTGTTATCTTACGTTAGCTCAAACATTGATTCGACCTAATGCAAGCTCATGCTACATATATCATGGTGTTATGTTAGCTCATGCTATGTGGCTTTTAGCTTCAAGTTAGCCAACGCTACATAGCTGATCGCCCGCCGTCAGATGCTAACCCCTGCCGGTGTCCGGTCTCCAGCCGCGGCGGTCCATCCTGCGTAGCGGCGCGTCGGAGCGCGGCGGCGGCGGCCGGCGTGTGAAGTTCAGCCCGCTGGCTCTGCTGCTGGACGCGTCGCTGGAGGGCGAGTTCGACCTGGTGCAGCGCGTCGTTTACGAGGTGAGTGGGCGCCGCCGCGTCCGAGCGCGCTTGGCGGGCCCGGGTGTGACGTTGTTGGCCGCGGCGGCAGGTGGACGACCCGAGTGCGGCCAACGACGAGGGCATCACGGCGCTGCACAACGCCGTCTGCGCCGGACACGCCGACGTCGTCAGGTTCCTGGTCCAGTTCGGCGTGGACGTCAACGCCGCCGACAGCGACGGCTGGTCAGTGCGACTCCACCCGCCTCGGCGCCCCCGCCGGCAGGAGGCCTGTTCTCACCGTCCGCTCCTCCTCAGGACGCCGCTCCACTGCGCCGCTTCCTGCAACAACGTCCAGATGTGTAAGTTCCTGGTGGAATCCGGCGCCGCCGTCTTCGCCGCCACGCTCAGCGACCAGCAGATGGCGGCCGACAAGTGCGAGGAGCTGGAGGACGGCTTCGCTCAGTGCTCGCAGTTCCTGCACGGTGAGGCCTCGGGGGCCAGGGAGGCCACGTCGTCATGGCGACGCCCCCCTGACCGCTGCGTCTCCCCGCAGGCGTCCAGGAGCGGACGGGCGTCATGAACGGCGGCCTGGCGTTCGGCCTGTGGGGCTTTGAGCCGCGGAGCGCCGACGAGCTGGGCTTCCGCCAGGGCGACGGGCTGACAGTGCTGCGGCGGGACGACGGCGACGAGGCGGAGTGGTGGTGGGCACGGCGGGGAGAGAGGGAGGGGCTCGTCCCCCGAAACCTGCTGGGGGTGAGTCCGCCGGCGGGGGGGACGACCTCACTTCCTGTCTGGGCGCTGACGGGAAGCGGTGTGATTCTCAGCTGTCGCCGAGGATCCGGCCGCGGCAGAGGAGCCTGGCCTGAGCCCGTTGCCGTGACGACCGCGTGGACAGGAGCGCGTTTGTCCGGGGTCAAAGGTCAATGATGTTTCCAGCTGAGAGGAATAAAAGGTATTGATTGATGACGTCGCCGATCACTGATCCGCTCGGGAGAAACCCCCGGGAGAGTAAAGTGCGGCCCTGTTGCCACGGCGACAACAAGGAGCAGGAAATAAATCCGGTTTGTTTTTAGCCCGTGGCTCCAAACGCGGATTGGAAGGTTTAGCTAGTAGGTAGTTAGCGAGTGCTGACGGGCTCGGGCGCTCCCCGTTCCTGTCAGAGGCTGCTGACGTAGCGCACGGCAGCTAACAGGCTAACTGACTTTTAGCTAGTTCGCTCTCAGGCTAACCCGACTCTTGGAGACCGACGCCCGAACGACCGGAGACACCCGAAGGCATCTGGGTTTGAACAAGGAAGGGGACCGGAGCGTTCCATGGATGATCGACATTTATTGGATGATCGATAAGTTTATCGGATGATCGGACTTTGATCAACGGGACTTTGATCGGACGGAGGCGTCGGTCGATCGGAGGCTGCTGTCAGACGACGGAGCCGAAGACGAGATCCTTACGCTCCCTCTGAGCTCGCGAGCGGGTCGGTTTTCGGGTTCCTTCCGAAGGTTCCGATGAAGACCGAGGGGGGCCGGGTTCTAGTCCTGGTTCTGGTCCAGGTGGTGCGGGTGGTTCTGGTTGTGGGAGGGGGACAGCAGGCGGGTGACGTGGCCGATGCCCTTGGTGACCCCCTCCCTGAAGAGCAGCTTGGCGCCCAGGCGAAGGTACTCCGGGTGCTTGATGAAGCGGAACCGGACCACCGCCCGCTCGCCGGTCCGGAGCTCCTCCTGGGGGGGGCAAAGGGGCGGTCAGGTGACCCGGGAGGGGTCACGTGATCCTAGGGGCGGGGCTCACCTTGCCGTGGAGCCCCTCCACGGTGGCGGTCTGCCGCACGTTGCCCACGTGGGCGGTGACCTGCGACCCCCGGCGGAAGGTCTTGGCGTGGAAGAGCAGGACAATGGCGGCCTCGAACTGGCGGCAGATGGTGGGGTTCATCTTGGGGCTCACCAGGACCATCCCCTGCAACCGGCAGCAGACCGCTGACGCCCCTGAACGCCCACAACCCCCCTGCCCCCGCGACCTCTGACCTTGCGCAGCAGCGAGCGGTCGAAGTTGCCCAGCGCCAGCGTGGCGGCCTGCCCCGCGCGCAGCACGCGGCATGCTGAGCGGTTCCTCTGGATGCTGCACACCTTCAGGCGCAGGAAGCGACCTTCATCTGTGGGGCCCACCACCAGACGCTCCCCCTCCCCACACACACCGCTGCAACACACCAGAGGACACACCACAGTACACACCAGAGTACACACCAGGGTACACACCGCTGCAACACACCAGAGGACACACTAGAGTACACACCACAATACACACCACAGTACACACCAGGGTACACACCAGGGTGCACACCGCTGAAACACACCATAGGACACACCAGGGTACACACCACAGTACTCGCCGCTGCAACACACCAGGGTACACACCAGAGTACACACCAGAGTACACACCACAGTACACACCACAGTACACACCAGAGTACAGACCGAAGTACACACCAGAGTACACACCGCTGCAACACACCAGAGGACACACCAGAGTACACACCAGGGTACACACCAGAGTACACACCGCTGCAACACACCAGGGTACACACCACAGTACACACCAGGGTACACACCGCTGCAACACACCAGTGAACACACCACAGTAAACACCATAGTACACACCAGGGTACACACCACTGCAACACAGCAGTGTACACACCAGAGTACACACCAGGGTACACACCACAGTACACACCGGAGTACACACCGCTGCATCACAACATACCAGGGTACATACCGGAGTACACACCGGGTTGCATACCAGAGTACACACCGGGGTGCATACCGGAGTACACACCAGATTACACACTGGAGTGCACACCGGGGTGCACACCGGAGTACACGCCAGAGTACACACTGAAGTACACACTGGAGTATACAGCGCTGGAACACAAGGCACTGCACTTCACACTGGAACATACACTCTGGAACACAATAAACACTTCTAGAACAAAGTACACACCAGTACTACACTGTATATACCAGTAGAAAACACATTGGTACTACACAATACAGCCCGTAGGAATGGAGTACTCAGATGTACTACAGTCTTATTTCCCAGTACCTGTAAAGAGTTCCTCCTACAACCGTCCCCACATCAGGAACTGAGTAGATCTCATCCACCTGCACACACACACACACACAGCATGTTAACGTGCGTGTGTGTGTGTGTGTGTGTGTGTGTGTGTGTGTGTGTGTGTGTGTGTGTGTGTGTGTGTGTGTGTGTGCGCGCGCTCACCTGGAACTCAGTCAGCTGCTGCATGAGCTCCTCCTGCTCTTTGCTGTTGCTCAGAGGAGGAAGAACGTTGAGGAACACCTTGAGGAGGTCCAGGTTCTCCCCAGACACGCTGGACAGCGTGAAGATGGGTGTGATGCTGTGCATGCACACACACACACACACACACACACACACACACACACAAAGGTTGAGTGTGTTCCTGTGCTGACAGTGTCAAACACCATTGTTCACTAGAGGGAGCCGGAGAACAGCAACAGGTTGTAGTACTGGAGTCATTGTACTAACTGTAGATACTGCAGGAGGAGCAGTACTCCTGGACTGTAGGAGTACTAGTAGGAGTAGGAGCAGCAGTGTGTGTACCAGAGCTCAGTAATAGCAGTCACAGTAGTAACAGTAGTAGTAGTATGACAGCTGTCCATCCACCATGCTGCCTGCAGTAGACGTGTTAGTTGTAGTAGTAGTAGTATCAGTAGTATTCGTAGTCTTGGTTGACCCACCATGCTGCCTGCAGTCGTATTATTGTTATTAGTAGTAGTAGTAGTAGCACTAGC
Source organism: Fistularia tabacaria (assembly GCA_901007705.1). Lineage (NCBI taxonomy): Eukaryota > Metazoa > Chordata > Actinopteri > Syngnathiformes > Fistulariidae > Fistularia > Fistularia tabacaria. The sequence goes on from CAAKHD010006249.1 coordinate 42,133, forward strand.
AGTAGAGGTAGTAGTGGTGTTAGCAGTAGCAGTGTTAGCAGTCGTGGACCCACCATGCTGCTGCAGTCTTATTCTTCTTCTTATTAGTAGTAGTAGTAGTAGTAGTAGTAGTAGTAGTAATAGCAGCCGTAGTAGTGTTAGTTGTTGTTGTGTTAGCAGTCGTGGACCCACCATGCTGCTGCAGTCTTATTCTTATTATTATTATTAGTAGTAATAGTAGTAGTAATAGCAGTAGCACTGGCAGTAGAGGTCGTAGTATGAGTAGTGAACGTGTTAGCATTAGCAGTAGTCATGCTAGCAGTCATGGACCCACCATGCTGCTGCAGTCTTATTGATATTATTATTAGTAATAATAGTATTAGTAGTAGCACTGGCAGTAGAGGTAGTAATATGAGTAGTGATCGTGTTAGCAGTAGCAGTAGTCGTGCTAGCAGTCGTGGACCCACCATGCTGCCTGGCTGAACTGCTGCGCAGCGGTCACGGCGTCGTCGGGACTGCGGACCTCCATGGGGACTTTGCTGCAGCCGGGCTGCTTGAGGACGCGCTCAAGCTGCCGGACGGTCCTCTCGGCGGCGCCGCGGGAGCAGAGGTCGGCCTTGCTGACCACGATGAAGATGGGGACTTTGAGGGCCATGGCCAGGCCCAGATGCTCCCGGGTGGTGCCGGCTGGGCGGAGAGGAGAAGCGGGGTTAGCCGCGGGAGGGCCTGCCCGGGGAGAAGTCCGGGCGGGCCCTCCCGGACGAGCTCACCGATGCCCGTGTTGGCGCTGACGACCAGCATGGCGAAGTCGGGGCAGTAGCTGGTGAGGCCGAAGACCGTGGTCTTCAGGTACTTGTGGTGTCCGGCCAGGTCGATGAAGGTGATCATCTTGGAGGAGCTCTCACAGATCTCCTCGGCCGAGCGGGACTCGCCGTAGTTCACCACCTGAGACATCGCGGCGTTAGGGTCGGCGGAGGACGTTCGACCGCCGCGACGGCGCCTGAACTTCGTGGACCGACACGGAGAAACGCGTTAAGACGGCCGTCTCGGATGTTCGGCGGCGCCGTCCGGCCCACCTGTCCTTTGCTGTCGAAGCCCAGGATCTCGAAGCTGATGCTGGAGGTCCTCCCCGTCTGGATCTCGTGGAGGTGCCTGAAGAGGTTGAGCCTGGCCCGGCCGCGGCCGTTGTCCAGCTCCCCCTGCGTCAGGACGCCCAGCAGCGTGGACTTCCCCGAGTCCACGTTCCCCAGCACCGCCACGCGCAGGTCCAGGAACTGCCGGCAGGGCAGCGCAGAAGGTTAGCCGCTGCGCGACGGAGGAGCGCCCCCACCTCAGACACCAGGAGCACCTTCACCTGCTGGTCATCCGGGACCTTCCGCACCAGGACCTCCGCGATCCTGCGTCCAGTGCGGTCCGGGTCGAAGTCCAGCTCCCGCTCCCTCAGGAGGGTGATGTCGGCGCCGACCCTGCCGCCGCCACGAAGCACATTCACAACAAAAGCACGGACACTTGCTCCGAGGTCACGGCCGGACCAGCGCGACCCTCTCCACCCCCCCACGTGTATCCGGCCACCTACTTCTCCGCCATCCTCCTCAGCGTCCTAAGCGAGGCCTTCATGTCGGCGTCCGTCAGGCCGACCAGCAGCCCGTTGTCCTCCACGCCGATCTGGTAGACGGCCTCGCCGCGGCCCTCCTGCAGCCGCCACTTGAGCTGCGTGGCCAGGTGCTCGAAGCGCTGCTGGGTGGGGTTGACCAGCTTCAGCTGGGGGCGGAGGGGCCGGGTCAGCTAGCTTGCCGCTCGCCTGACCTTCTGACACATCTAACGGGATCCCTGCTCCACTGTCAAGTCATCTGGGGTTCGAGCTCCACCGCGAGCAGATCCTCCTCTCATCTGACTGACTTTGAGATCATTTTACACATTTGGGTCATTTCCACTTCTTCTCTCCGAAACTGTTTGAGGCCATTTTCCTCATCATTTCTATGGAATTTCAGATCCAAATTAAAAACGGTCATTCTCATGAATTCGTAAGCAGGTGTACGTATGCCTACGTATGGTTCATTTTAGTATTTTTTCTCATTTTAGGGGTCAATTCCTCACTCATCTACATCTCCAGGTGCAGGTGGAGTGAAAGAGCAGGTGGTTTACCTTGTATTCAATGTTTCCTTCCTCTGCCTGAAAACACACACACACACAAACACACCAGGTGATGGAGATGACCTCGGTGCTTCGGCAGACTGCATCAGAATACTGGCTCAGTTTCCTGGCTGCAGTATCTCGTGTTTTTGTTGACGTTTGTTTTGGAAGGTAAACTGGCAATAAAAACCAATCCAAACTCAGCTAAAGTTACTGCAACAAGAGCCGAATCGTTAACCGGTAACTGCTTCGTGCATAACAACTTTATTCATGATCTTAGTTTCTCCCGTTACCTTCCCTTCGAGTCAAAGGTTCTTAAATCCCGTGAAATCCCGGTTCAGTTCTGAACGGCGGAGACTCCAGCTCAATATGGCGCCCGACCAAAACAGACGGATGGGGCTTCGCTAGCGGTTAGCTTGTTGCTAGCTAGCTAGCTGCTAAACTGGCTTCGCAGGCTAACGCGGGCTGGCGGCTCAGCCGTTCACCCCCTCCGGGAAAGGACGGTAGCTACCTCCGGTGGTAAATACGGCGGCGGCGTCTTGTTGTTCCGGTGCTTTTTATTCCGTCTCCTCCTGCCCCGCTTGCCCCTCCTCCCGCGGGGCTTCTTCGACGTCCTCCTCCCGTTATTGGACGGCCCGTGTCGGCCGTGTCCGGGCGACACCGCACCGCCGTCGGTCAGGTCCACCATCGCTCCGGCCGAAGGGAACCGGTGCGCCGCGGGGAGGGGGGCACCGGGGGCGGTCACCGGGACGAGGCCGGGATCATGGACATTAAACGCCGCGGTTTGTTCCGCTCATGGCAGCCGCGGAGCGCGGCCTGTCCCGGGGGAGAGCCGCGGCGGAGGATGCTCTCTCCTCAGCACCAGCCGCGCTGCGGAGGCCCGCGGTGCAAACTCTCACTTCCGGCGGGGTTTTCAAAATAATGGCGCAAGACCGGAAGTGCCATCAGAGCAGCAAAAAAAGGCAGGTTTTTAAAAGTAAATCATTCAAACATGCGATCGGATTTAATCACACTGGAAGAGTTACCTCTTAGAGCAGCAACATTTATTATTTTAATAATCATTAAGTGTTGTTTGCTCCATGAAGTCCAGCAGCTTATTCCCTTTATTATTATTATTATTATGATTACTACATCATGTGTTATCCTTCCCTGCGGTTCTGCAGGACTTGAGGTCGCTTTGGACCGGCTCTGCGTCTGTGCCGGGTGTTTATGAGGTTGCTAGGAAATGGTGGCAGCAGGTCCGGTTTGAGGCTGCAGAAGCTGATGACACAAACCCCAGTTTGGGAGGTAGCAGGGCACCAGAACGAAGATGCCAGAACGAGGCCTGTTCCAGAACGCTGGGTAACAGCCTTGTCCTGTCTTTCCGGTCCATCCGGGTGTGCGAGCCAAGCCTCTGCCGGAGGACAAGACGTGCGTGAAGGCACCAGTGGAGGGGTGATTCTGCAGTCCGGACCGCACGACGTCAGAGCAGACATTTCCAAAGCCTGCCAGAGGTCCGAGTCGCATGGAACCACGAGAGGAGAACCTGAGATCCCCACGGAGGGACATGGTCTCTGTCTGCAGGTCCTATTTTGTACGATAAAGGAGGAGAAGATAAGACCCACTCCATCCATGTCCCCTTCCCTCCCAGTGTTGTGACTGTGCTCTCGTTTCTTCTCGCGAGGCCTCCGAGCCCCGCCGCCGTCTTTCCGCGCTGCGCATGCGCCAAAACGGGCAGTCATGCGACCGCCTCGGGACGCGGACCGGAAGTGGCGGCGGTGTGTTGGCGCTAGCTTGACGCGGCGGAGGCGGACGGAAGAGAAGTTCGGCTCGTTTCCGAGTCCGACGCGACGACCCCGGTTGTCCCGGTTCTCCCGGGGGCTCCAGAGGGAGGCGTCCGTGTGAGGCTGCACTCCCGGGCGGGCGCGTCGGTGCAGCGGCCCGAGGAGCCGCTGCTAGCTTGCTGAGGCAATACCCGTCCGAGGGGACGGAACTTCGAGGCCCGTTTTCCTGTTCCGACCGCCGCGGCACCGGCAGGCTGCGGGATGTGGAGAGTCACTCTACCGGCGCTCGGTGGTCTGCTCTCGGCCTGGGTCTTCGGGAGCCTCGTCCTCGGCTGGTTCCAGCACCACGACGGGAAGCCGCGTACGCATCACGGCGAGCATCCGAGCGCCGACAGCCGAGACCAGAGCTGCTTCTGCCATGTGAGTCCCCGAGGACCGGGGGGAGGGAGGAGGTTCCGGGAGGAACCGGGGTTCTTTTCCGGACGGGTCACCCAGAACCGGGGGGTTCCGGTCCGGAAGACCCCCTCCCCCCCCTCCACGAACCTTCTGGCTCTTTCTCTCCCGCTGACGTCACAGACAGTCGCTTCCTCATTAAAAAAAACAGGGCCGTGACGTGGAAGGCCCTGATTGGCTCCCAGACGTCCCGCGTCTGACGTAACGTTTCCTCGGCAATAGCCTTAAATCCCGCTCGAAAACACTCACACGCACGGCTCGCTTCGTGTGCGTAGGCGTGTTTTTCGAGCCACATTGTGTGTGTGTGCGTGCGTGTGCGTGTGTGTGTGTGTGTGTGTGTGTGTGTGTGTGTGTGTGTGTGTGTGTGTGTTTTCGTGTCGCAGCGCCGGTCATTTGCATAACCGAGGGGAAAAGCGTGGTGAACGCTGATTGGCTGGCGCTGCCCCTCTACTCCGTTTGGGAGTTGTAGTCATTTAGGCCGCCGCTCTCGCGGTCCGTCCTCAGCGGAAAACTACAAACCGGCGGAAGGCGGAGCTCCGCGGGATGACGGCCGGTTGTTTGTAGGCGGGGCTCAGGCGGGCGTGGGGTCGCGTGCAGCCCCGGTGACCTCCCGTCCCCCAGGCAGGGACGGGAGATGGACACCTGCAGAGGGGTGAAGATGAGGAGGGAAGCTTGGCTCTTTCTGCCCGTCGTGGCGCTGGGAGGTCTTCTGCTGCCAGAGGTCTGCACCTCCGGCCCAGAACATTTGGGGGGGGGGGTCTAGAAGGATCTGGAACAGCTGTTAGGAAGTTCTCAGGGTTGAGGATCATCTCAGGAGCCCAGCAGAAGCGTCCGAGGAGATGGTTTGTTCTCAGAGGACCAACAGCTGTTTGGTTTGCTCCAGAACTTTCCAGCACTGCTGCTCCTCCACTGAGGGGATTGTTAGCTGTTGGCTAAACAGAATCCAGGGACCTTCTGAACAAGGAGAAACCATGGTAGAACAGTGAGTGAAGGTCCAGAAAGGACTGTAATTGTCTGGTGTTTTGACTGGAAGGGTAGGTGTTTGAACGTGAAGCTCTTGTGTTTGCTCATGAAACTCTGGAGTGTGGACGTCAGGCTGAGGTCCTCGTTGGACATGAAGGTGAGGGGTTTGGACAGGGGACAAACGTCCTGGGTGGTCCTGGGAGTCTTCACCCACACACCAGATGTTTCACAGAAGAAGGTTAATGATTGACATGGAGGGACAACATCCCCCCCCCAGTAGATATTTAACGGCTGGTTGTGTGTGTGTGTGTGCGCGCGTGTGTGTGTGTGGTCATGTGACCTGACGGGCACTGTGATTGGTCCTCTCCCGTCAGCTGACCGGCGTCCTGGACGACTGCTTCTGTGACGTGGAGAGCATCGACGTCTTCAACAACTTCAAGATCTTCCCCCGCATCAAGAACCTGACCGAGAGGGACTACTTCAGATACTACAGGGTGGGACGCGCACACACACACACACACACAGACACACACACACCCTGCGTGGAGTGCTGGTTTCCATGATGATCAAGGTGCGTGTGTGTGTTCCCCCAGGTGAACCTGAAGAGACCCTGTCCCTTCTGGCCGGACGACGGTCACTGCTCCATCAAAGACTGCCACGTGGAGCCCTGCCCAGAGGTCAGAGGTCACACACACACACACACACACACACACACACACACACACACACACACACTCACAGTCAGATCTCTGGAGATCTGAATCCAACCTTCTGCTTTGTGTTCTGTAGAGTCAGGTTCCTGTAGGCATCAAGTCTGGCAACTACAACAAGGTGACACACACACACACACACACACACGCACACACACTCTGTTTTGTCCCTGGCTGATGGTGTGTGTGTGTGTCCTCAGTACACGCAGGCGGCCAACAACATGGCTGACGTGTCCGAGTGTGAGCAGGCCAAGGAGCTGGGCGCCATCAACAGCACGCTGAGGTGTGTGTGTGTGTGTGTGTGTGTGTGTGTGTGTGTGTGTGTGTGTGTGTGTCGGATGACATCGCCTCGGTGACGCACAG
>CAAKHD010006257.1:19916-39753 GCA_901007705.1 Fistularia tabacaria
CCGAGTTCGACCCCGGTTATTAATCGGCCGCGGCTCCTCGGTGCTGAAAGGGGCCGGCCGACACCGCATCTCCCTCTTTGTGGCCGCGCACACACACACACTCACACACACACACACACACACACACACACACACACACACACACACACACACACACTCTCCTCCCGGTGTGTAAGGTGGGTAATTTGCCACAGCACATTACATCTGAACAGTGCGCGCCTGTGTTTCATCCCTACAAGTGGATCCTGTCCTGCAGGCAGCGACCGAAAGCTTTCTTGAACAACTGTAACATGGAATCTCGTGAGAGTGCTCGCCCCGCTCGCGCGCGCCGGTTGTTGTTTTTTTTCTTTGTTTTATTTATTTTGTTTTTTTAACAGCCTTTTGGATTTTAGTGCGTTTCTGCGGTTTGGGATGCTCGGATGAGAAAGGACAAGGAAGAGGTGCATGTATTTATTTCTGTATGTCCTCCAGCGGTGAGGCTGTAACGTTTTCGACGTGTGCGCTGATGTGAAGTCGGGTTGGCCAGTCTCTCGGGGTCATTCTGCCGTCACCCTGAAAATAATAATCATATCATATATTTCATTTAGTGCTCCACAGTCAGAGACACTGTTTGGGCAGAAACTTATACACAAAATACACATTTTAAAGAAACAATAAAAAAGAAAAAAAAAAAACATGATCTCTTCAGAGTGAAACCCTTTCTTTGAATTTTTCCTTTTGCTTTTGTATGTACCTCGATTTATTGGTTTCACAAACTTTATTTTTTTTTGACTTTAACAGCAACCTCCAAAGACCAATTTGGATATGAAGCCACCCGGCATGGAGCCGAAGGTCGCTCAGAAACCCAGTCATCCAAAGCCAGTCATTGGCTCAAACAGGCTTTTATTGGCGCGGGTGTAAATTTGACCGAGGCGCGACTCCGACAAAGTGACATGTTCTTCGTTTCATTTTGATTTTTTTTTTTTTTCCGCGGATATAACACCGTCTGCGTCGTCCTGAAAAGCAAAAAATTGAAATCTTTTTTTCTTCACTCAAATAAGGACCTGGGACGGTCCGTGGAAGCACCTGCTCTGCGGACGCCGCGTTGCCTTCCCTCCGCAGCTTTCAAGGTCCAGTCTGTTCTGTTTAATATCCACGTGACTCCAGGCAAAAGTGTGGTGCGTGACCACCGAAAGACACACACTCGCGTTCTCCCAAGATTCCGACAAATGCGGCCAGCCGTTCAGTGCTTCGTCAGGATTGAGGCGAGACTCCACAGTTCGCAGCAAACAAAGGAGGGCGGGCGTTGAAAGAGAGGGAGAAGCTGATGGGGTCTGATCGGCCTTTGCAGAGACCACACTCGGGCTATTTATAACAAACGCTGACTCAGCACTCAGAGCCCGCTCGGATACTTAAGGTGACTCAGCGTGGTCTGTTTTCCCCGTCGGCTCGCCTCATCGGGAACATAAGGTGTGCCCGTTGTCATCGCGGACCACCCGCGGCCTCGGGTGGCCACCGCACAGCGCTATTGGGCTTCATCGGCTCCATAATTCATAATTTCCCCGCGTCATTCATTTATTGACATTAGCCGGACGGGTAATTCAAGTATTTGACAGATTTTTGGCGCGTAAAGACGTGAAATCAATATCCATAGTATTTTTCCTTTGCGGTCCGAATGCAGGACCGCTCTTTTTTTTTTTTTCCCCCCTCAGAGTCACACCGATCTTCATGGGTGTGACCCGTTTCAATCTCAAACCGGGAGCTGCCGTCTGTGCGATCCGCTCAAAACCACCTCAATAAACACAGCCTATCTATCGGAATAATAACCACATAATTATATAAACCCAGTGAGGTTTAGGCGTTTGTCCAGTTTATATTAACAATAAGTGAAAATAAATAAGATTAAAATCTGAGTGTGAAGCAAAAGACCCTTTTTTTTTTTTTTTTTTTTGCTTCATCACTGACCTCTGGATTTGGCAAACATGGAAACCGACACACACACACACACGTAAGTTATTCCTTGGAATTATAGGGTTGCCGCATTATTTACTGATTGCTAGTTAGTCCGTGTTTCTCGTCGTAGATTTCCACCGAGAGCATCCTCGCTGCGTCGGTGCTGCAACTGGTCAAACGCGCGCGTGCGCGTGTGTGTGTGTGTGTGTGCATTCATGCATGTATCATATGTGTCTTTGGAGGGAGAAAAAAAAAACTCGTTCCACCACATAATGGGACCACAGAACATTTTGAGAAATGCTGCCAGTGAGCGGGGCTCGCTGAATGTCTCTCTTTGGAGTTGTTTCTTTGCACAGAGTGTAGTAGGCAGGCATGGGAGGCCAATAAAGAGGCACAAACACACACGCACACACACATGCACATTGACTTCTAAAATTATTTTTCCTCTGGGATTGTTTCATGGTACAGTATGGCAGCGCAAGGCAATGAGGCCTCATTAAATACACACTGCATGTGTTCGCAATAGCTGCCAATGTAATACAATAAAAATATGTATGTATGTGCTTATTGGAGTCCCTCATAAAATCAGTGAATTCAAAGCCGTGCGTAGCTTCTCCACAGGCAATGAGCAGGGTAGATATAATATTTGTGTTTCCTGTCGGTCATTAGGTAGCTCTTGAGAAGGAGCCGAAGCACCTGTGTTGTTATTTCCCCCAAAATGTCGGTGTTCCAGCGCCATCCTTCCCCCAGCCCCTCTCTCTGTGTCTCGTACATCTCCTATCTGAGCCGCAGCGTAGCGTTCCGCTGCAGGTCTGGAAAGCGCGGCCTGGGATTTTTTTTCTCAACTTTCTGACAGAGTCGTCTGGAGCAGAAAGTGTGAAAACAGCTGTTGCACACATGTTCAATATGAGTTCAGGGAAGCGAAGCCAAATACGTAGCGATGAGTTCACTCGTAGTTCTCTTACACAACAACCTTGGACAGATAGCCATGTTGCGCCGCGAGCACAGTATATCACAATGTACAGGAAGAGGTGTTTTGAAATGCAGAGGAGTGAGGAGGATCTTTGCGGTCATCAGTTTGTAATCCTTGTCTGACGGCCCGGCAAATGTTTGTTAGGACATAAATGACTCGGTGTTTTCTAATCAGAAAAAAGCAAATAATGTCCATAATGCTATTTACCATTGCAATCGGAGCCGTGCAGACAAGGTTCCTTTTCCATGCTGCAATGTGGAAAAGAAACCTGCATGTGTGCAGTCATGTCCGTAACATATGTTGGGCGTGTGTGTGTGTGTGTGTGTGTGTGTGTGTGTGTGTGTGTGTGTGTGTGTTTGTGTGCACGCGCACGGGCACCCGCTTTTTGGGTTTGCAGTAAATAAGTTAAGGGCTCAGAATGAGAGGTGACAGTTACTGTGATTTACTGTCAGCTCTCATTGCTGCAGGGATGCTGCTAGAAAGCAGCATGAAAATTGTTTCTCTTTTCATTTTTTTTGTTCAGCCACCACAGGTCCTGATTTGATTTGTTCATGTCGACTCCCAAACAAATGAAGTCAGCAAATGAATGGAAAGAAAAAAGAAAAAAAAATCAATTGCGAATAAAGAAATGTTTATTCATATGCGACCCGTGATTCAAATCCGCCGCACTTTTTTTCTGTCTCTGGCTGTCTGGAAGCCCAGCATCGTTGCGCTGAAACATTTCCTGGTACGAGGTTGACGTCATTCAACGGGTGCCTTTAAATACGGCGCGAGTACAGCGTGCTGATATGGCGGCGATGCACGTGAAAGATGTAAATGCAGCTCTCGCTCATTTCAAATGTGCTCGGGAAAATCGATTCAAAATGGCTGACTTCTCCTGTACAGTCAGCGCGATCACGTGTTTGGTCGGCGTCGCTTGTGATATTAAAGAACCATCAGCCGGCAAATTAAGGTGCATTTATTGGCATAATTCGCACTCGCGCCAGAGACACCCTGACGTTCTTCTTCGTGGGAAGTGACACCCGCGATCATTCGCTTCATGTTCAGAGAGGGAGGAGGGCAAGTCGGTTGGAAGATTCGCATACCTGCCCATCTCCTTGATGAAAAATACCCTTTGAATAATCACGTTTTGCTTTGAGGTTGCCGATGGCGTTTGATCCGGCGGAGGCTGCGCTGAGCCTCCCACTGTATGGGATGCGTAAAGCAAGGCGAATGCCGAGGGGGGGAGATATCCGGCGGTAGAAAGTAGAGCCGCGCTCGTACGGGCGGAAGAAAAGATTATCCCAGAAGTATCGAGCGAAAGCAGATGGGTTTATTAAACATACATGCGTGCATGTTTTGACCCGGGGGAACCCCTTCGAAAAACAAAAGCGCACTCGCACCACGTTATAAAATCGTAATTCACGAGAAGAAAATGACAGATATGCTGATTAAATATGGTATAAATAACCGCTGTGTTCTTTTTACGGGCAAGGAATTTGTCCTGGTCTTTTGAATGTGGCAAGTGGATGCGGAAGAGAGAGAGAGAGAGCGGGGGAGCGTTTCCCACCTCAGAACCTGTGGGCACAGACCTCCATCTTATATAACGGAGATCAAAATAAAGCGGGAGAAAACACGGAGAATGGATTTGCCATGCTTGTATGCAAATGATTTACAGGGAAAACCGATTGAAGCGAGGGAGAAATAAGTTACCGCACTTCAATGAAATTATACCACCGTTGAATCGCGTGTGTGTGTGTGTGTGTGTGTGCGTGTGTGTGTGTGTGTGTGTGTGTGTGTGTTGTGCGTCGAGTGATGATAAGCACGAGGCATGCGAAGACTGCACCGAGATTATCCACACTTAACCAGGACTTTACGGCCCTCTGAGGCGAGGCCGCGCCAGAGGGTCGGGGCCCCGTTCGGTCAAAGCCATAAAAATAACACATTTGGTCCTGCAAACACGGCAAAACTCTTCCGTGCTGTTGACTTTCTTTTCTTTCCCGAGGCCCTTTTCATCCGGAATCTAAAACAGACAGTGATGATTGCAGCAAATGCGAAGTTGTTGGGTTTTTTTTTTTTTTTTTTTTTTGATATATGCCGGTCAGATGGGGGGAATTCTATTTGAGCCGATTTTGCGCACCATGATGATGAATGATGATCGCACGGTCGCAGCTGCGGTCTGCATCACGTTTGCATCACTGGACGCCGCGCGGCCAAACTATGTCATAATTAAACTTTAGTGATGGAGTTTTATTTCATTGTTTTCAAAGAGGTATATCAATTATAATGTGCACTTAACTGAGAAATGGCAGCGACGGTATCCATAACCTCACACATGCGTTGCAGATGTTCTGGCACGTGTTTGTGCAAGAGTGATTAGATTTGATTCTCAAATATGCGCTGCAATAATTACAGCTCAACATCCAAATATCGAGCGGCTGAGTCATTTGTAAACCCCACCAGGGATGAGGCTCCGGACTGCAGCAGCCCAGCTGATTTCTGTCAGATTGGAGAAACGCGTCGTGGTTTTGTCCGGCTAACATTGCAAAAGAAAGTAGCGTGAAAGGATGAGCTCACGCATTGAGTTCAAGTAAACCGCTTTCGGTGGAGTTTATAACGCCACTCAGCCGCGCTGCGGAAAGCGTAAACTCGATTTAAGATCAAGTTAACTCCTGATCCCCCAGCGGTTCTGCCGTCCGGCACCGAAGCCCCTCCGATCCGTCCATTTTCAGTTTGACTCATTTCTTAACTCGATATCGTGTTCACTGAGAGATTGTTGAGAGAATGTTGTTTGCATTTTTTATTCCTGTATATCGGTAAATATGTTAACTTTTTTTTTTTTTTCAGATGATACTTAATCCTTTTAGACTTCAGCGTTTATTTTATTTTATTTATTTTCTCCTTTTTATCTTTAGCTTGTCACTGTCTTGTCCTTGTATGTCTGGCTGCTGCTGCTGCTAAACTATTTCCCAATCGCGGGATCATTCGAGTACATGTCATCTCATCGTCATCATCTCGTGGAGGCAAATTAATTGCGCGTACTGGCTTTTACGGGAGATGCTGGAGAAGGATTTCCTCGCTTTCGTTCCTTTCCGTCTCAGAAAAGGCTCGGATCCGACCGGGACGGCGGCCTTCGATATTATAATTGGAGAAAATGCGTATGGCGGCGAACACCTCCCGATCCTCTGGGTGTGACCTCGAGGGACGGAGCTTGTCTCCCGGGCGTACCTCGCTGCCGGTAGGCTGGGGCAGGGAGGTGAACTCGCCCTCGCTACCTTTTATTTACCTCCAATTTACAGAGCTGGAGTTGTGAGGAAACACCGGAGGGTTTGTTTGCGGTGGCACGGGTCAGGCGCTGGATCACAACAAGACGTCTGCAGAATGAAAGACAGACTCTACCTTTAATTAGCGAGCCCGTCGGAGAGCCCTCGTTGTAGCTGTTTCGCGATCCTCGCGTGTGTCTTCTAACGGAGATCTAAAACGAGTGCGGGAAACCTCATCCTCCTCGTCCCCCTCAGATGAGTCAGTAGCTCAGATGTTCACGTAGCTCCCGTGGCAGCAGCAACGACAACGACGACAACAACAACAGCCACCGCATCCCTTCTGCGGTCCGGCCTCTCGCACAGCTGAGCGTGTTTCTCCCTTCCCCCAGATTCTCTCTCCTCTCCTGGACCTCGATCAGAACCGCAGTAAACTGAAGTTGTACATCAGCCACCTGACCTCCCTGTGTCAGGAACGAGACCCCGTGATACTGAAGGACTTCGCCCCTCCCCCCGCCTACCACCGCTCCGACTCCGCCTCCTGGCATGCGCAGCTGCACAGCATGACGCAGGAACAGGTGAGCTGATTTGTTTGTTTCCACGTTTCGGGGAAAGAAAAAAAAAATAGATGGACGGTATTTTCCAGACGATTGAGCGCACCGGAATTTTAAGCTGCGCCGCCTGAAATTGAACAGATAACTGTATTTGTACATGGAGAGGCCGCTCTTGTCTATGAGCCGCAGGTGTCCATGTTGTAACATGAGATATCTACACAGAGAGATGTTCCACACAAACAGTTTTTTTTACTTTTAATTAAATACATCCGCCAATCCAGGCTGAAAATGCTTTTTTGTCTGTAACACGGCTGATTAAAATCAATTGATAATAAATTGATTAACGTACTTAAATCATTATTAAATTGATAATAACTAACACAAGGAAACCTCCATCCATCCATCCACTTTCTATCCTCCTCCAGCTGATCGATGTCTCCGTCTTCCTCCCGCGCACCAAAACCATTCAGGTCGTCTTCTTCGGTGTCGGAATTGAACGGCGGCGGCGGAAACCCCTCGGCCGTCTGCTCTCTGTGCCTCTTCAAGTTCAAGTTTTTTTTTTTTAAACCTCTGAAAGCTACCAAAAAAATAAAATAAAAAAAAAATAAAAAAAAATTAGCCGGGTCGTTGCTTAAGCCGCGGTGTTCAAAGCGTGTGGGAAAAAAAGTAGCGGCTTATAGTCCGGAAAAAATACGGCATGTATGCAGAAAAAAAAGTAAGGACGTGTCGGTTACGGCTGCTTTTGTGGTGTGTGAGAGGGAGGGAGATTGAACATGTGCTGCTATGACAATTTGGAGGGGGAAATGTGGGCATTTTGTCGCTCCTCATTTATCAATTCTAACCGCGTAGTGTGTGTTTGTGTAGGTTGTGCACGCTTGTTGGCCTGGCAGGCTTTTGGTATTGTTTTAAAGATTATTTAGAGCCGTGCTCCTCCCCGGTCACGCGGCAGCGAGCACCTCCGCGCGCAACCCGAACCTGACGTCTCGTGAAACGGTCGGTAAACCTCGCCGGGTGCGTCCGCGAAAAAAGTCGGGCCTTTCAAAGATGGAGGAGGAGGGCGAGAAGGTACCGACCGTGTCATTGGAGCGAGGGAAAAATCACCTGGGCGCTCGCAGCTCACGGCCATGGCAACCGCTTTGTGTTGAAATTTATTTAAAGTGTATATTATTGAATTTCAACATTTCTTGGCTGTGGCTTCCGCCTGTCTTTCCCCATACTGAAAATATATCAGCCAATACATGCTCACTACATGTGGTATACATTGAAACATGGTAACTCTAGACACACACACACACACACACACACACACACACACACACTCGCGTAGCCATGTGACAGAGTGTGTGGTAAGTTACAGCAGGACTAGTTTCCTACAGTCCTCATGAAAGCCCTATTGTGTGTCTTAATGCTGGGAAATGTCTCTGTTTAGCATGAGCGCTTCAGATATGGCACTGTATGGTGTCACATTAAATAAACTCTGAGTATCCAGGAGAAAGTTTGCGTTTAATCACCGCGTACATTGAAAGTGCAAAGGAACGTTCCGGGCGACTTTCACGGACAGACAATTACCGTAGGTATTTTGTCATCTGCAGCCTGTTTTGCAGGAAAAAAAGCAGACAGCGTTCTGCGGTCCGGTGGCCGGAGATCCACGTTTTCAAAAGGAAAACATACTTTGAATTATAACTGATTATGTGGCTTCTGTGAAAGCTTATCTAACAAGAATGAATGCTTTTAGATGGCCAGCTAAGTAGCCTGCAGTATTTTACTCCACCAACCTTATATTAAAAAAACATTCGGACATATTAAAAGCAGTTCAACCAAACTGCTTATGGACTCATTCGAGCCAATTTTACAACCCGGGTAAAAGAAATGATCTTAAAAGACCACAAATCACATGCACTTTATATTATTTTGAAGGCTTTTCATCATTTCTGCGCGGCACAAGCTCGCTTCAGTTTTTGTTTGTTTGCCTGACTGCGCAGAGTTTCGCATTTATTTCGCCCGGAGATTCAAAGTCGCCGGTTGAAGAAAAGTGGAGTCGAAGAATATTTCCATATGGGAAGGAGACGCAGCGGTGCATCATATGGAAGCGTTGCTCCAGTTTTAATACTTCCCTGGACTGGACAGGATCACTTGCGTTACACTTTCAGCGTCAAAGACCCTCTTTGACGCTCTGCAGCATCGGTGTCAAACATTTGGATGATTTTTATTTGATTTATATTTCACAAATGAATGCCATCGATGTGTTTTTTTTAACTTGAATTTCGATTTTGCACGTGTGAAATATGAAGTTATATATTGTCTAGTATGAAGCTCTGCTTCCATATTCAGTTTATAAGCCGTATGAAAGGATTCATTGTTGTGTCTGGAGGAAGATTTTTTTTTCAATAAATCAATCAAAATCAATGAACAAGTCAATGTTGGTTTTGAATTTCGGCCCGCTGTGGATTTGACTTTGACACCCCTGATCTACAGGTTTGGTTTGTGCAGATATGGTGCTCGTTTGATCCAAATTCCAGATTTGGCTGTAAATTTAAAATATGTAGGTGGTTCGATTTTTCCTTAAATAACACATACGTCTCGTAAAATCATAAATTCTGAAGTGTTTATACTGATATTCTCTCAGTGCAGGGAATTTCAAAATGACAGGCCTTGTGCGAGTTCAGGGGTTTAGACCCGTATCTGTGTAAGTCAACCTGTGAAAACATGCGCACGCGCGCGTGCACGAGGGTCTGGCCACGGACTCCCGAACGGAGGCAGATGAGCCGATATAAAAACAGGTGCGGGAGCTCCTGCCGCCGGTGGCAAAGACCGCAGACGAGAGGGGAATCTCGACACGCAGCTCTGTCGTATCCAGGGCCGACAGGGACGAGGGCATTAAAGAAAATATTTTCGAAAAGCGTGGCATTCTCGCTCGAGCTTGACTCCCGGAGACGGGGGAATATCTCGTCCAACACCCTCGCAGACGATAAAGGTCATATCAGATCCGTTTAGCATTTGAAAAGAAATCTGAAACCGATCAATATATACATTTTTCGGCTCCTGTATCTGATTCGCGTCCCATCGGAGGGAAACGCTGGAATCTGCTCACATTAGTCGTGTTTTGTAAAGGCGATATTTTGAATAGGGTGACGTCGAGTCTCATGAATGGTTCTGGATCTGCACGGATGGGTTTTTTTTTTTTTTTTTAACGTTTCTGATGGTTTGAATGGATTTCATTTTTTTTTTTCCTGGTGGACATTTTGTTTGTCTGGCCGTCACCCCCGCTGCCCGCCGAGACCTCGGCGGTTTCCTGTCTCCCTGCATGCCATTTGAAGGTGTGTGACTCCAGTGCGGTTCTCTTCTTCCTTTCCATACACTCCCTTTTAAATCTCCCCCTCTGGTGCTGGAGAACATCAAACGCCGCACTCATCACGCCGCCGTCGCGTCACAATCGCCAGACTCCTTTCTCGCGAGGTATGTTTCACTTGTCGGGCGCAGACTGGAATTAAGACGCGAACCCGAGTCGCAAAAAAAAAAAAAAAGCGGAATGGGAAAAACAGATTGTATGAAATTATAAGCAGCGCAGTAAAAACACAGCGAGTATGAGGTTTGGCCCCGGATCGCGACGCCTTCGTGTTTCTTCTTTCCCTCCTTTGATCGTCTTCATTTGCTGCTCCTTCCCTTCCACTTCTGTTTTTCTTTTTTTCATAACGAAGACCTTTCTCGTCTCCCCCCGTCCGACCACCTCTCACTTCGCCGTCGCCGTAGGTGTGACAAACCGATGCGTTTTACGACATGCACTTTTTTTTTTTTTTTCCTCTGTTTTCCACCCAATGTTTCCCTTAACAACATCACAGTTTCAATCTCCCTGCCTTCCTCTCCCATTCTCTGTCCAAACCCACGCAATGCCACTTGGCGCCATGTGTCTGCTTTAGACCCCGACCCTGCCTACACACCATCGCAGACGCACACAGCCCGGCTTTCATTCAGGCCCATGCTTCTCCTTTTCCTTCATAATGTGTCACCATCACCCTGGCTGACCCTCTTAATGCACACACACTCTCTCACCCCGACTCCCTCCAGACCACCGTGTTGCAGTGTGCCAGCCTCTCTTCTCTGTCTTGTGGCGAGTGTGTGTGTGTTTTACAAGCCTCACCCTGGCTCTGTTAAAATGCCTGGCACTCTGTTAAGCCATTAGGATCACACTAAAATAGCATGTAAAACACACATGAGCATGCACACAAACACACGCCGACCGACGAATTCCACGCCGGCGTGCGCGCACATTAAAGTGAGCGCACATCCTCGGCGAGCGCCGCGGGCCGGTGGATCCGACAGTGGGCTTCTGTGATGTGTCACCAAGTTTGCTAAGCCGGAGGCCGATGCAGAACCTACTCGTGGGTGCGGAAGCTCCGACGGAAAGCTGTTCGGGTTTGTTAACTGTTTCAGAAAACTCTAAAGTCCGAGATAATGAAGAAAATTAGGAAAGACATCGCAAGGCAGGAAAAAAACCCACGCCATTGTACCTTTGATTGTTTACCGTCTAAAACTCCGGCCTTCAGAAAAAGTATTACTTACACAATTTGAATCAAACCATTCGGCTGGTTTCTCAATAGCAGATGTGACTGAACAAAAGATTTGCCTCGGCGCGTCAAACATTGGACCAAACAGAAACACAATGTGGCAAAATTAGAAGCCGTCATCTGAGAACCGCAGCCCGGCATTAGTCAGCAGCTTTTCAACTAAATCATCGTCAAACTGTTGAAATCCATCATGCGCTCTGGACCCGGAGCCTTTTATTGGAGTGAAACACAATGATGGCACATATTCTTCCGCTCCCCGATTCATGCGTCTGTGTTTTTACCATTTCAATGCGATCCGGGGTCGAGGGCCGCTCCCGTCCGTCCGTCCGTCCGTCCACCTCCACCTTTTCTCGGACAAAAATGAAGCCACTGAACATCCAACCGTGAGAGCGACTTTCCTTTCCCAGGCATTCAGAGGAGATACGTTGAACCTCGGCTACGTTGTCCCCGAAATGATATAAATCCTGTTCAACCTGAATGATTACGCTTCTCCACGTATTACTCGCTAAAGGAGCTACGAACACGTTTCCAGTTTAAACGACTCCCATGATTGAACAAAGCAGAAACCAGAGCGATTAATGGAGGACTTATAATAGACGTTATTGTAAAATGGAATTAGCCGAAACCAAGACAAGTGGATACAAACAAACAGCCCGCCAGTCGAGCAAAACACGAGTTTTCTGGCTCGGCAACCCTGAAACGCTCAGTTAGCACCGCGATGACGGCCGCGGGTTCCGTGATGCCGCCACCGCCGCATCTGCGACTGCTGAACGCGGCGATAAGCCACCCAACCATCCGGCTAAGCCGTAGCGGCCAACTTCAGGAGCCACTTATCAGAGGAGTGCAGAGAAGGAAAAATGTGTTTTACTTTGGTGATCTCGCTCGTGGGACGATGAAAAAAGAACAAAAAGTACCGAACGGGAAGAAAAAAAAAAAAGAGAGAAGAGCCTATCAGTGCTGTGTGTTGAAAGAAAAGGATCCTGGCGGAGGCTGGAAGAGAGGAGGTCTGGCAGAACAATGCCCCGGTAGCACCCAGAACCAACTCACGGCTATGGCGGTTATTTTCGGCGCTTCATCCAGCACATTCTCAACTAATTCTAATGCGGGCGATGAATGATGAATTTAATTATTAATACAGGCGTAGGCAGAAGAGAAAAGCATACGTATATGGGACGATGGGACTGAAGCTTTATTTTTATGTTGTTTTTTTTTTTTACATTTTGCCCCACTACTTGTTTTTCTTCCTCCTCCACACTTGGATGCGAGGGCAAAAACACGTGATTTTTTTTTTCATGTACGCACCTCTACATCCAACCAACAAAATACTGAACCTGCCAGGGACGTTAGAAAATCCGGGCGTGTTTTTTTTAATCATCTGTTCCAGTGTGTTTGTTTCCATGTCTCTCTTTAACCTCAGCTGAACTACAAAAGTAACGGATTCCAACCCCACTAAAAGGGCTGTTTTCCGAGCCATAGTCATAATAATTGTGGCTCAATGACGTCTCTAATGAGCACTGAAGTGAAATGGCCTGGTATTACAGTCACACACACACACACACACACACACACACACACATACACACACACACACACTGAGGAAATCTCTCTCTGTCTCCATCCCTGGCCTAATGTGTAAAAAGGTATAAAACATTGGCCGACGATACGTGTTCATATATATGTGTGTGTGTGTGTGTGTGTGTGTGTGTGTGTGTGTGTGTGTGTGTGTGTGTGTGTGTGTTCCATTATGTGGAAAAGCCATCAAGACCCAAGTTTGCACATCGAGAGTACATCTGTGTGCACGTTAGTGTGTGTCGGGTGCTGTAAAAGATGTATTAAGTGTTATTGGCTGAACGTGGCATTATATCGCTGCTCCTCTGAACCCGCCGTGAATTGTCAGCCCGCGATTCTCCCGGCTAAAACAAAAGGACTCCCGGTGAGTCACTGCGAGCGTTCCAGCGCCAATGCAAACTGGAGAAACCTCAGCGAAAACTGAGTCCTCATATTTACAACCCCAGAAGTCATTGTAATGAGGGAAAATACCGCACAATTACAGTTTTCAAATGTTATTGTCACAGTATAATCTAAAAAGTACCGGGTTTCTCCTCCGTGAATGACATGTGTTTTCAGATTGGGCTTTGTTTACCGGGGTGTTTCATAGACTGCTCAGGCGACTCGGGGGAATCAAGCGGGTATGTTAACTGACAGAGAAGGCAGGGACGTCTCACGCGGCCCCGGGGGAAAAACAAACCGAATCGCCGAAGGCCCGGCGTCGCGCGAACGATCCCGAGGTCATTTGTGACCTCGATCCGGGGCAGATCCGTCGCATCGGGAAAGTTTGTTCGATTCATCTGCTGTACTTTGCCAGACAAAGAGGTCCCATTTAAATTGAAGTCACGTGAATGGGCTTCTCTGTGATTTTAATCTCAAAAACAGATACGCCGGACTGATATTTGACCCCGAAGCGGAGGGACGTACAGGAGGCTGGAGACCCTGCAGATGTGCGGCTCTTCTGTTTGTAATTGCGCGCCGTAGATTGGCCCTACCAGAAACATCTGCTCGGACTTATGTTTTAAACATGTTTGCAAACACGCTTCCCAGCGTTCACGCTGGAGACAGCGGAGGACCGCGCGAGACCTTTGACTCCGCGGGCGGAACCCGCCGGGCGCCGAGCCCACCGGACCTACGATTGATCCGATGCGATCGCATCCGAGAGGCCATGTGATACGACAGTAAGAAACAGAAGCGGAAATATGGTCTTTCCGGCCGGTCGCGGGGCTGCATCGCCGAGCCAACACCTGCGGGTCATGACCGCTGCGTCGTTTCGGAGCCGTTTTTACCCCCGGACACGAATGCACAACACAGGCTTCACCCATGGCTGCTCCCCCTTTGCTTCCAGACACGCAGGGTTTTTGCCGCGCCGCTGCTCTCTGCGGAGGCAATCACTCTGCCCGTGACCTACATCTACATCTGCTGCATTCCCACATCGTGAAAAATCACAGCGTATTTCATGCATAGCCTCGGCCTCCGTGCCGTCCTTCACGTCTGAAGGCTAATGTCAGTTTTAAAGTCAGGCGCAGTCGTGTTTTTTTTTGCGTGGGCTCGGCAGTGAGTTAGCGGCAGTCCCGCGTGCGCTGGGGTTTGGAAGGAGAGGAACCCAGATAAAACATTGATGAAAAGGAAGAATAATAATAAACACGTGTGGGTGTTGTGAGCTGTGTGATCACTATCTACTTTTGGAAATCGCCAATTTTACTTTTTTGATTAATATTTGATCAAAAAGCGGTGTTTTTCCGGGGAAGAGTAAGATATATAAAATTACAATCGTCTCCACCTCAGATGGACGCAATCTTTGTTTTTTCAGCTCAGCAGCACGATGGCCTGTGGCAAAGTCACGCCCTTCACACAGACTGGCAGACTGCAAGAAGCGCGTGTGTGTGTGTGTGTGTGTGCGTGCGTGCGTGTGTATGTGTGTGTGTTTACCAGCTCATGGTTTCAGGGTCACCGATTGGGTTATTTTTGAATGACAGCTCACACAAAAACAGGATGGGGCGGAGCTGGAACTCAAACATCACGGCTGATAATATAGCGTGGCGCTGCAGCGTGACCCGAGCACCGGCGCGCTGGGTGTGTTTGTTTATGTGGAATTTAAACATCCCTTGTGATTAAAAAGAAGCACAGTTATTATTATTTTGATACACCGCATGTAGGTGTGTGACAGTTTCCTGACATACATTTCCTGGAATTACACGCGTGGTCAGCGGCGTCGCCCGTATCTGCGCCGAGGACTCGGAGAAGCGTCGAGGTTCCTCCGGAAGCCGTTGATGAAGCGAGCTTCAGCGGCGGTGTGAAGGAGAAGGCCGTAAAGTAGCACAGCACAAGCAGGACCTTCTGGCTGCGTCCAGGGGCTCGAAACTAATGAGTTTCCTCCCCCGCTTTATTTCTCTCTAGAGCTATAAACTTAATTCTAAAGGGAAACTTCAGGTTCCAGTCGCTTTGCAAACAATGTTAAAAGTACGCTCAGGTACTAAATCACCGTGGCCATTGTGCTTTTTGCTCAAAGCACTTTGAAAAACGTCCGCGCTCCGACGCGTCAACGCGTCGTTCGCGGAGCGGCCGACAGCCTCGTGGTTCCCGACGAGGCGCTCAGTTCGTGCTCGGGAACCCATCAGGGATTCTGTTCAGACAGACCTGGCCGGGGAGTGGAATTGGCTCCGGGGGCCGAGATCGTAACTCTACGTGCTCGTATGTCGAATTCAATTTCCCCGTAAAAAAGGATTTAAACACTTTTAATCCGTTCCGTCCCCCCCGGTTTTGTTACGCGTTTTTTGAAGGCAAATGTTCTTTATAAATAACAAATAATATGTAAAAAGTAATGACACATAAAAAAAGAGAATGTAAAGAACTAAAGTGGTTTTATTAAGTGTATTTAACTTCAGACGGAGATTCCAGCGAGTTTTTCATTCGTTGCTCTGTCCTTGACTTCACTGATTGGCCACGCCCTTCATGCTACGATGTGTTGCTAAATGTAACGTGCACACTTTGCTACACTTTAAGTCTAAACTCCATGAATGGACGGAGTGAAGCCGCTCCTCTTTTTAAAACCATCAAACCGTCTCCGACCGGCTTTGAACGCCTCTTCCGCCGCCTCACCCGCCGCACCGCTAGCGCTAGCTGCGTGACGGCGGAGGTCTCGCTCCCGATGTAAACAAGTTAGCAATGCTAATGTTAGCAGCCGCTGGACATTCATCATCAACGGAGAAGCGGGAACCTGGATAGCAGCCTCCAATCATTTTGAACGAGCTGCATATTCTCTACATATGGAAGTGGTCAGGAGTCAGCATCCGCCGGTTTGAGCTCTGGAGTTTGTGTTCAGATGACAGTTGATGAGAAGATGAAGGCAGAGAATCAGACGCTTCGGGATTGTAGGGCAAACTCATCTTCTGGCGGTCTGGGGTCTCCATCAGTGGACAGCACAGAGACCTTGCACAAGCGTTCTGAATAGCATCACGACGACGCCCACGCTTCCGGAGGCCTCTGATTAACCCTCACCGGCCGCAAAGTAACGGCTGGTTTTTATGCAGATTTGTCGGATCCCGGCTTATGGCTTTCCCACTCCGCCTCATTGTTCATGCATATTTCTTTGTTCCAGTCCTTTACTTCCCTCCTCATCTTTCTCCCCGTCCGTCTCCCCCGGGGGCTGTCGGTCCTTTTCAGATTTTACCATTCTCTTTCTCGGCTTCCGTCTTTGCATTCTCTTTTTCCTTTCTTGCATGTCCTTTCCCTCCACCTCATCTTCCTCGCCCGTTATTTTAGAACGACAAGAGAAGTCGCTGATGGCGCCGAGCGAAGGCCAAACACTTAATGCCTCTTAAACACAGAGCTCGCATTCGAAGCTATTTAGCGATTTGTGTCCTTCGGGGAAGGGGGGGGGGGGACAAAAAAGTTCCTTTTGTTGACATTCAGCCCGACATAGCGATTTTTTTATTCATCATAGCAAAAAATATTAGACTTTCACAAACACCAAACAACTTAAGAAAAAGAAGGGTCTTGCGAGTCAGTGAAATAGCAGCGTTACGACTGCCGATGTTACAGATTAACCTCCGTCTTTTTAGAAAATATGTGTGTGTGTGTGTGTGTGTGTGTGTGTGTGTGTGTGTGTGACCTCTGAACTTTTTAGAATGGCACTGCTGTTATCTTCTCGCCTTCCCGGGGCGCCGGGTCATCCAGGTCTCAGAAACCGCGCTTGCTTCCATCGGCGCAGTCACCCAGCGGAAGGGAAAACGGCGTTCGCTCCGCATCCATCGATCCTGCGTCCTGCGGTTTTGGTCCGCTAGAAATGATCACGATGGATCACGGAACGCACATTTTCCAAATCTCTGCAAGGCGGGTCAACAACTCTGCAAAACGCCTCCCCTTGCAACCATGTTCTGCTTTAACGGGCCCGACGTGGAAACTTTAAACATGTCACTTTTTACTCTGTCCAAGATGTTTTGCATCAGCTAATCCGTGTGAGACATCCCCCTTCCAATAAGCCGTTCTTCTG
This sequence comes from Fistularia tabacaria, assembly GCA_901007705.1. Classification (NCBI taxonomy): domain Eukaryota; kingdom Metazoa; phylum Chordata; class Actinopteri; order Syngnathiformes; family Fistulariidae; genus Fistularia; species Fistularia tabacaria. Next base: position 37,223 of record CAAKHD010006257.1, read on the forward strand.
CTGAGCCAAACCTCCGAGGCCTCTTGACGGGCTTCACCTCGTGATTTCAGGCTCTTTCCTCACTTATCTGCAAACTTCTTTTTTTTTTTTACTAGACATTCTCGGCCTCGTAAAAAGCGGACGTTTGGTGCGCGCGCCGAACGTCCGGCGGTCAAAAAACCCGGCCCGGTGAGCGCTTGGAAGGGCGGGTCCCTCAACCCCGCGGGCCCGCAGACGCGAACCCTTTCAAAGTACGAGAAACACGTCCGGATTTTGTCGGGGACTAAGTGCTCCCAGAGGGCGCAGCTGTAAATATGAACATGTTCTTACAGCATATTTTCCAGATATTAACATGAAACGAACAGGTTATATTAAATGGCGCACAGTATGTCCAACATTGTATTTTTCTTCCTCTGTTATTGCTAACTTGAGCAGTATTTCCAGCCCGCCGGGAGCACTTCTAGCATCCGCACTGAATCTCTATTCCCTCCGCTGCTCGTTAGCCGCTGTCGTTGGAGTGAAACCGTGCCGGAGTGAGACGAGGAGGCACACGATCCTCTGCACTCGTTTGATTCCGCCGGCTCTTTTGGGCTCCGCGCAGCACAGGAAGCCAAGCTAGGAACCACTCTAAGCCTATAGGAATATTACGGTCGGAGTGTCGGGACAGGTAGAGTTACCGGGATAATGAGACTCCAAACAGGCCTATTGTGCATCATCTGTTTCTGTTTTTTTTTTTATTTCAAACAACCGTTGAAACCGTTCAGGAGAAACAACAAACCCGTCGTCGGTTTTGACGACCTCTAATTGGGGCGACAGCGACTTCACGCAGACTTCAGACCACCATGTCACCTTAAGCGGTCAAACAGAGATAAAGCGTTTGAATGTCTCACTAGGAATTCCTCAGACAGACGTTTTTTGATAAGAATAGGCTTTGCGAGATATGTTATAGTGTGGGCCGGTGCGGTTCACCCGCTCGGGCGCCGGCCGATGAAGCCCGGGCAGGTACGCGGCCCGAAACCCCTACCTTCCCGCGCCTCCTTGTTGTTTGCTCTTCCCACAATCGCTTTCCCCGCGCCGAGTTATTCCTTCTTTAAAAAAACATTTGCATTTCACCATAAAGAGGTCCGAAACCCTGCAGTTTGTGTCGAGGGGTCAGGACGCGCACACACACACACACACACACACACACAACCACACACACACACACACACACACACACATACGCACACACACACACCGCTTCATCACCTTTGTCGATCTGATAGCCTGTGTATGCAAGATAGAGAGGGAGCGAATACATGTTGTAAGACTGACTTTGTGCGTCTGTGTGTGTGTGTGTGTGTAGGTGCGTGTGTGTGTTCGTGTGTGTGCGTGTGTGTGTTCGTGTGTGTGTACGTGCGTGTGTGTGTGTGTGTGTGTGTGTGTGTGTGTCTTGGCCCCGCTAAGGTAGATGATAATCCATCACGATAATGGAGCTTTAATGGCCGTAGTAAAAATCATCTCCAACAAACCCAGTGTTTCACACACCCACTATATCTGTGCTTCCCAGAAGCCTCTCTGTCACACACTTACTCAGATCCCTCACACACACACACACACACACACACACACACACACACACACCTTCAGAGCTAGCTTGCGTCTCGGTCACCAGTTGAATTCGGCCTCTTCGCAGTCCCTCTTTCATTCCCTCTGACCTATAAATCAGATTGGTGCACGTGCAGCTCGGAGCTCGAAGGCTTCCAGCGTGTCTGAGCGGCTCAGACGACGTGTTGTCAGAACATCTTGAGATCCTCCACATGCGGGAAAGCCGTGATTACAGATACTGTCATGTGGCGGATGTGGTTTTGTGTTTAAAAATACATATATGTGTATAATTGCTACATCGATCCACATGTGAAGCCCACAAGAGAAGTCCACCGCGCTAATGCTCTTACAGACACACTTAACGAATTTCACATCGTCTGAACCAGACATGGATGGTCTTTTGTCGCCCGCGAGCTTCCGGCCTGCTTTCATGGGACGTCCTCCTCCGTCCGCGACGTGCCCGGCGAGCCCCCCAGCAGGGCTGCAGATGTGGGCTAACCAGAAGAGCGTGGCCTTCCTGGCAGATGCAGCGGCCCAGACAGATAGAAGATGAATTAGGAGGCGGCGACATGAAGAACTAGCAAAACATTCAAAGTGTTTTTGAAGCCGTGAGTCATCGCAGAGCATCCGGCCAGATTGCTCTTCAGCGCCGTCAGCCGCCTGCTCCTCGCACAAAGGTGCATCCTCTCAGAGTCGGACGCCTGCTTCAAATCAAGAAGCCGCAGATCCTCCTCATGGATCCCCCTTAACAATCGTGGAGAGGTCGCACCCTTTTACATCCTTGCTTTTAAACGTCGTCCCGTCCCGTGAGGGCCGCAGGAGACGGGTCACGCACGCTTTCTTTATCTCCCCTCAATCGCTAACGGCCCTTATCTTTACTGCCGTGTTTTTGTGAGCGATCGCAGCGTAAACATACAACGCCATCGGGACAGCGTTGCGGGGGGGGGGGGGGGATAGCTCGACGG
>CAAKHD010006262.1:7935-29789 GCA_901007705.1 Fistularia tabacaria
CCCAACCCCCCCCCAACAGGGCATCCCCATATACCACCAGAAACCCACCCGCACACACACACAAACACACACGCACACACAGAGCCAAACAAATGATGTCAACAACCCCCCCCCCCCGGTCTGGTCCAATGAGGCGTGGCGTCCAGCTGCAGAACATATCATTGCGTGCGATAAGCAGAGGCCGCCAACGCCAGGCCGACACACACGCACACACACACACACCCACACACACACACACAGGTGTGTTTGTGATGAGATTCAGTGTGTGAGCAGAAGGGGGGTGAGTGAGTGTGGTCTGAGCGCCCAGCAGAGGAACAATGATCCCGGCCCGTCCGGAGAATGCTGATGTCACCCAGAACGACGCTGAAGGTAGAAGTGATGCTGTGACTTACAATGACTCAGCAAACACACTTCCTGGGGAAAAGGAAGACGGTTTTCTTTTCCCACTCGCTAACAAGATGACACGCTCAGCTCTAAAGATCTTCTCCTGTCTCCCAAACCATCAAAGCATTTTCAGCTGCTTTACCCTCATTTTGCTCATTTCGATGCGCTGAACGCGGTTCTCTGCACATGCCTGCCGTTCGAAGGGACACGACAAGAGCGGATTGGCTGATGTATGAGCCACCTGGCCAAACACAGCGCTGAAACACCACAGGTGAGCACCTTTTTTTACAACGACAATGAAAAATCACTTGGGCAATCATGCGACCGTATGTTGCACTGACTTTTTCGGTGAAAAATAAAAATGAAGTGTTTCGACTGCATGTTTTTGTATCTGCAAATATATCCTTTGCAGGTGCACCATTGGAAGGATTTGAAATATTTTACGGTGCTATGCTGGGGTTTAGCGTGCGGAAGATGGCAGCGCCTTTCTTTCTGCCCGGTGTGTCGTCGGTTGCCAGGAATCTGCCGGTATGAATGACGAGTGTGCAGGTGGGGGCAGAACTTTGCTGTTGCAAACACCAAATGTAGTCTCGGCTGCGGCGCTTGACTTTGCAGGAAATATGAGATATGTCGTCGTTCGGTTTCGGGTCAGGGTTGAAGAGACTGGATAAAACCAGCCTCGCTCGCAAAGGTGGGTTTTAGCAATTGGCAAAAGTGTAACAGACTGGAAGTGAACGTGTGAATGTGTGGACCATCAGATACCAATGGAATGCCTTCCAGAAGGGGGTTGGCATGCTGATTTTTGGGGATCTTAAATGAATTTTCCCCACTTAAAAAGACAGAAAACAAATTAATTTGTTCCAACTCCCCCGAAACTCACAAAATAAGGATACTTATTTAGAAAAAAGGATCTTCGTAATGTAAGGGGCATCTAAAAGAAAAATCCTGGTTGTTGTAAACGACAGTGTTGTCATGTGAATCCTGAGCTCAGACACTGCAGATGCAACCACCAAAAACTACACTTACCATCAACTGAACATCACAATAAACTTATGATGATTATCAAATTAAAATCAACGTAACATTCCTTTTATCCCATTCAAATGGACTTAATGTCCCAGTCAGGGCTGCTGGAAGCTGGAGTTGTCCTTCAAGGTTGGAGCAGCGAGCAGCGTATGGGTGTGTGGGAGCTGGCTCGGCCGCTTGGATTTTCTCGCTCTCGGATTCGTATCGTGACACTTTTTCCGTATTTCAAGGATAGAATTTGCTGGAATGGCGCTTTTTATCTTCCAAAATGTTGCGTACACGGGGATTGGTATCTTAAGGGCCGCTGTCGGCTGATCATGTGACTGGTTTTGTGTGCAGAGGAGAGGCTCCTACCCGGGCGCCCTTCTTCCCAGTTGGACCGATAATCTGTTGGAAAACAACGAAATAACTGTGAGCGCTGGGAATCCGGTGCTGGCATTCACGCGGCGTCCTCTTCATGCCGTCTCACCCCCTTGGCTGCGTCCCCGGGGGCCCCTCGGGGGCCCTCGTCCCCTTTCAGCCCGATGGGTCCGGTCAGTCCCTGCGGAGGCAAACGGAAAGGGAGCGTCGGTGGCGCTTCTGAGCCGGGAGGCAGGAGGGCCGTCCTCGCAGCCGCGTTACTGGGATAAAAAGTCAAAGCCGCGCTCGCCGCGTCACGAGAAATCACGGCCCGATTTGAGCCGGTTCCTTTACCGATGCCAACATCTGCTCACCTGCTGGAAGACCAGCAGCAGAAAAAATGCCGCTTCTGCCCTGGAGCTGCTTTTGTAATCCCAAAAAACACAAAACACGGATTCCCCTCTTTTTCGGTTAATTCTGCGTGCAACGTGACAGGAAGCACCTACCGTGGGTCCCTGAGGTCCCGTGGGTCCGCTCTCCCCCACGCCGCCCTGCCGATCAAACGTCATTTTGTTTCTTTAAAGCACATGAAGGTTTCCAGCGAGAAGAGGCGAAGGTGACGACCTCACCTTCAGTCCCTGCTCGCCCTTCAATCCCTTCTTTCCCTGCAGGCAAACAAACAAACAAACCGTGGAATCCAAATGTGTTCATGGCTGATTTGCACAGATCACTCCCCCCACAACACACACACACACACACACACACACACACACACACACACATTTAAAAGTTCAAAGTATAATGAAGGCGTTTGCATTGAGGGGGAATCATGGAGGAGCAGCTACTGGAGAGAAGATAAGGATGAAGCTCAGACCCGAGGGCCCACGACTCCCTGGATGCCTTGTTCTCCCTTTTCACCCTGGAAACAAGGATTTGGAACAATGTGAGATGGGCTTTTGGATCCATGGATCATTTACACACACACACACACACACACACACACACACACACCTTGGTTCCGATCGGTCCCGTCAAGCCCATGATTCCCTGCAAGACAGAAGGTCAGAAGGTGAACCACTGCTTCCCAGCCGTACATCCTGAGAGTTCCTCCACAAGAATCACTCTGATGACATCAATGCCGTTCTTTGTGTTCCGGAGGACGAATGAGGTGTCGCGATCATTCCCGTTTCCCGCCGCTTCGACCAGATAAAGGACAGGAGATGCCGGGGAACGTCGGCGCTTCCTCGAAGGAGGAAGGAGAAACAGAATCGCCGCTCCACCGTTGAACAAACACAAAGCTCTTCACCAAGAGACAAGCCTGTTAGCTTGGAGCTAACAGACGTGGGAGAAGCAGAGGGCGCAGACACACCGGTCCGGCCGTGGCTCCGAGCCGTTGTTACCGCGGTCATCTAACTTCACGGATGATGGACGCTGTGGATGTCTCTGGAGCTACCGGAGACATTTGGGTTCATGAGAAACTCAGCCGATTCTCAGGCTAACCAGCAAGAAAACACGTCTCCCCTCAGAACACGTGTAGAACTCAAAGCCCGAAAGGGCATTTTTGTGGCCGGCGAGAACGTCTTGAAAGGTCTGATTGCCTTAAAATAAATAAGTCAAACGCATGCGTTGACCACAAACTACATTTCCCACAATCCACGCCGATCACGTGACCCGCTGAGTGACGGCGTCCCGCCGTTAGAGCGCAGTGGATCCACGTCAGTGCCATTTTCAACAAGTGGAACTGAGAAACACAAATGATCCCTGAATGTCCAGGAAGAGGAAAGTGGATGCAGATGAAGAATGTTTCTTGAAAGACGGGAAGGAGAAAACATGTTTGTGCTTCAAGGAGAAAAACCAGTGTGTTAGATTGATGTTGGAACTGAGCAACCAGAAAACACAATGGTTTTTACATCTATGCAGATGCATATGAAAGATTTAGGATCTGAATGAGTCATAAATTCAGTGACATTTCTTTTACATGACCTTTGCTTACATTGACACTGTTAGCGTTCCATGTGGCCCTTTGAGGACGACCGTGATGCCGATGTGGCCCTCAGTGAAACTGAGTTTGACACCCCTGCTTTCGAATATGGATGAACTCTTTCCACATCAGCTCTGCGGCTGCACAGCGATGTGAATGACACTGCTGGTGCAAGAACCCCCTTCTGTCCCGAACCAGCGAGACGTACCTTCTCCCCCGGCTGTCCACGGGGACCCTGGATGCCCTGGATGCCGATTCCTTCGTCGCCCTGCGGGAATGTCCGCTCATCAGCTCCTCCGTGTCGAAACGCTCCCATTTTCGCTAAATTGCATTCGAGAACGAAGCTTCTACCTTGTCTCCCTTCGGCCCCGTCAACCCCGGCAGCCCGTCGACCCCGATGGGCCCCGGCAGCCCTGCGGTGCCCTGGGAGGGGTCAACGTCCGAGCGTCACACATGACCAGAGACCGAAAAATGGAAATATCCAGGTGCATTCGAAGGGTGCGCTCACCGTCTTCCCAGCCTCTCCCTTGTCTCCTTTGAGGCCCTGCTTCCCACGAAGTCCCTGCATGAAGGAGAAATGACGATGAGCTCAGAACAAACACACATCTTCAATGCCCACATGCTTTGACCCTTCATGGAAGGTATGAAATGCGTGAAAATGCTGGAGGGCTTCCCGTCGGTGGATTGCACGTGGGTGGGTTTCCGGGACTGTCCGGGCCGGGAGAGCGAACAGATGCGCGACGTACCTTTTCTCCCGGTTCCCCTGCGTCTCCCTGCACAAACCAGAAGGACACACACTGGAGCAGTTTGTCCTCGCCCAGGTGACTCTAACACTGCGAGGCGCCGGCCATGCAAGCCGAGGCGCCGAGGTGTTTAAGGATCCCTCAAAGGCTCAGAGGCTCTGCCGTCCCCGTTTCCAAATCAAACCCCGGTCACCTTGACGGATATCCCCGGCGCCCCGGGGGGCCCCGGCTGCCCGGGCAAACCCGGGGATCCGTTGACTCCCGGCACGCCGGCAGGTCCCTGGGGACCCTGAGACACGGAGAGAGGGGAAATACATCGTCTTTGCCCGAAAACCCGTCACCGGAAAGAGACCCGTGGGGACGGCGAGGACTCACCGAAGATCCGGGTTCCCCTTTCCTCCCCGGAACGTAGTTGGCATCTGCGCCGGCGATGACGTAGCCGGGCTCCCCCTGCGCGCGCGGCAAACACGTTAGCATACCTGCGCTTCACGTCGGGTCACCAGACACCGTGAGGTCGGGACTCACCCTCTCTCCTCGCTGGCCCTTCGGACCCGTCAGTCCCGGGAGGCCCTTTGGGTCAGCAGATAGCAGACATCAGCCACCAAATCCAACCGGCGTGAAGATGTGATAAACATAGAAAACTAGCAACGGGGACCGTGCGTGTTCATTCGTTCATCGGCTAGCCTGCGACAGGGTCGTGCATGTGTTTGGACAGTGCATGTGTTTGGACAGTGCATGTGTTTGGACAGTGCATGCGTTTGGACAGTGCATGCGTTTGGACAGTGGCAGGAAGCCGCAGAACCCGGAGGAACCCCGGGCAGATACGCTCCACACAGACAGGCCAACCGGAGACCTTCTGAGGAGGATCCTGACCCTGCTCCACCGTTGCCTCCATGAAAAACAGTACTGATACGTTGAGGCTGATGTTCTGTGGCGGAATCCAGTTTCTGAGAGAGCAGAGCTTCGAGAGGTTTCCATAAATCATCTCACCGTGTCACCTGGAAGGCCTGGAGCGCCCTGTGAAAACAATAAGGCTTATTTCATTTCAGCACAGGCACTCACACACACACAATCCACCTCTACAATGTCACAGTGTGTTTGCTTGTCCTGAATGCAGTTACCCGCTGGCCAGCAGAGCCCGGGGGTCCGGTTCTCCCCGGTCGCCCCGGCAACCCAGGGATACCATCTGTTCCAGAAGGTCCCTACCAAAGTCAAATACGAAGGTTCGTGAGAGAGAATATTGCAACGATGTCACAGGTGGAGGCGTTCCAGGATCAGACAGGAGGGATCATGGTCATAATCAAGCATTCTTTTCCACACTCGCATCAGCTGTGATTCCATCAGGGCACCTGGACATCTTCTCGCAGCAGCACCAGCCTGAAAAGACCCACGGGCCCGTTCACAGCGCCATCGGCCATTTATCGGCCTTCAGCCTGAAATGACCCGTTCCAACAAAAGTGACACCACAAGATAAGATAAGATAAGATCGACTTTTTTCATCCCACAGCGGAGAAATTGAACTGAATTTGATTGTCACAGCATTGCCTCAGGGAAGGAATGTGTGCAAAGGGCAATCATAGAAAGGAAATGCAAGGAAAGGACATCAAGGAAAACAGACTACCTATAACAGAGTACAAACTATAAAAATAAATCAAAGAAATGTTGAAATGTTCTAAATGTGATCGAAATAAGAGGTGTAAGTCGGAGACGTGGGTGGTAAAAACGAAATGTCGATGAGTAAGGTGTCCTGGAGAATGTTTGAATGGAATACAGATTTAAGATTGCAATTTGTCCTGACTCAATTTGCACAAGCAATGCTGGAACTCCAGCGTGCTTGTTATTTATCGTTTATTGCGCTGATTGTTTAGTTGTGGCGGCAGAGCGAGTGTTTCCTGACGCTTAAACACGTTGAATTTGAACACATCGAATCATGCACTCCAAGCGAGCTGCTGAGGACGGCTCGTCCCGTGGACTCGGCGCAGGTGGCTGGAGATGCTAAGCTATCATCGCCCCACCACCCCTGAACCGCTCCTTCAGCGACACACTCCTTCACCCCGAGTGTGTGAAGGAGAGACTCCGCAGGTCCTTCCATTCAACCCTCAGCCCTGCTCTCGACAGGCTTCTCTTTCTTTCATTCATTCACTCCCTCCCTCTTTCGGACACTGTAGGCGCGACCACTGCACTGATGCGCCTGCAAGTGTTGCTGTTGTTCGCTGCTCGTCGCCACTTTTGCACAGTCATACTGTGGATACTGTTTGTCTGCCGTTAGCATATTTAGCTGCTGCTTGTTCAACAAATCCTACCGTTAACTCTGTTCACTGTTTATTCTTGGTTGTTCTATTTTTGATGGCTTTTCTTGCACTGTCCACTTTCCGCTGTGAGAGGACTTTCTGCTGACTTTCTGTGACTTTTTGCTTCATCGTCCACTGTGGGGCGACTAGAGGAGGAGCCATCCGAAGGTCAACGACACACATGAAATGCTATTCTTGACAACGAATGCCGACGGCGATGAGGAACGTGAGCGTCGTAGTGGTGAAGGCTGGTTCTTACCTTCTCTCCCTTCTCCCCTTTGGACGATAAGAAAGGATCGTACTGGCCGGGACTTTGCCTGAATCTCTGCGTGACGGATAAACACGGCTAATGTATCACTGATATCTGAATGTTTGGAGGCGAGGCATCTTCACAAGGCACTGCAGCAAACACATTTTAGCAGCGATGTTGTCGGAACCTACCAGACCTCCGAGTCCAGAACCGTCTCCCTGGACAGAAGAAATGGAGTAAGCGTTGCTAAGTTTCTTGCACCAGTTGAACTGAATATTTCAGGGTTCGAGTCGCCGTTAACCAACCTTTTCTCCTTTCTGGCCCTGAGAAAAAGCAGACGATGTGATCATTAGTTGAATGATTGACGGCTTTATTCGTCAATCTTTCCTGTTTCCTCCAGCGAGAACAACGGCGACACACTTTTGAGCATCAAAAGCCGCAATCGGGTTATTTTGGTCAAATGCAGAGACAACTTCTGTCAGTGACTCCATGAGTGAGGCTAAGCTAGGCTACAGGCGTTCTCTTACAAACAAAGGAGATGTATGGATTTGGAAAGATAATCAAGGACGTGGTCACGTCATGTCCACCAAGTGAATGGAGGTCAGTATAGAAATATCAAGAATTTGCTGATATCTCCATGGCAATAACTGTCCTGTTGTTCAACCCTGACATTTAGAACAACGGGGATTCCAGTGATGACCAGAAAAATGTTCCTGTGAAGCACCGACCTTCAGACAGCCGGAGGGGCAGGGACCCTGAGGCTTGAGCATCTCCTTCGGGACTTCGGTCGGGGTGTCCAGCTGAGCAGACTGGAGACAGAATAAGTTGCTTTTAGACCAGGAGAAAGTGCAGGTGCAGGTTGGAGTTTTCAGAACATGGAGTGCAGGAAATATGGGAAGAGCAGGACTGGACGCTTCACACATCTCCAATAACCAAAGGTGGAAGTTCACAGGTTATCCCATAAGATAGCAGTCCTTCTTCTTCTTCTCCTTTGGGCTTTTCACAGGCAATCTACCTTCTCCGTCTCACCCTATTCTCTGGATCCTCCTCTCTTCATATCTTCTCTCACTACCTCCAGACATCCTCTCTCTGGTCTTCATCGAGACCTCCAATTCCAGCATCTGTCTACCAATATCTTCACTCTCCCTCCTCTGTCCATGACCCAACCATCTCTGACCTTCTCTCAGAAAACATCTAACATGTGCCGTCCCTCTGATGGACTCCTTCCTGATCCTCTCCATCCTGGTCACTCCCACAGAGAACCTCCACATCTTCATCTCTGCCACCTCCAGCTCTGCCTCCTGTCTTTTCTCCAAACCATCCATCATCTCTGCTCTCACCACTGTCTCCTCCACCTTTCCTTTCCTCCTGGCTGATGTTCTTCTATCTCATAGAACCCCTGACACTTTTCTCCACCCATTCCAGCCTGCTGGAACCCGTGTCTCCACCTCTTCTCCACACTCTCCGTTGCTCTGGACTGTTGACCCTCAGTGCTGGAGTCGTTATTGTACCAATACAGATCCGAACCTCGTCATCGTGCAGTTTGAACTCGGAGAGCAGCTCCTCGCTGCAGATGCTGTTGATAAACTCTCTCTCCACGGTTGCAAAGTCCTCAAACGTCGGTGAATAGAAGATGTTCTTGTAGCTGCTCGGAGCTGCTATTTTATTCAGCTCATCGACGTCCGCGTTGGCAACGCCCACCGCCATCACGCTCACTCCTAGACAGACAAGACCCAGGACGTCAAGAAGGCCAGGATACACCGACACCACCGGGCGTTGTGGTTATCTTCCTCACCTAGAGCTCGCGCTATCCTGGAGGGAGGAACCACGTTGTCCTGGGCTCGGCCATCGGTTATCAGCACCAGAACGTGGGCTGCATCCTGCCGCATCCCCAGAGACTCCTGGAACAGCTCCTGGAGAACGTAGCTGATGCCTTTACCTGGGGGAAGATAAGGAGAAAGATGAAGAAGGTTTGACCCTCATCATACATGCTGAGAGACGCTACAAAATGCTACTCGTTCATAGAAGTGGGTGTTGGTGGACTGCAATGTTTGCAGATGACATTGTGATCTACAGTGAGTGGAGGCAGCAGGTGGAGGAACATCCAGAGAGGAGAGGTGAAGGTGTGCTCTGGAAAGGAGACGGCTGAAGGTTCGCTGCAGCAGGACAGGATGCATGAGTGTGAATGGGAGGAACCCAAGAGGAACGGCGAGGCTACAGAGGATGGAGATGAAGAAGGTGGAGGAGTTCAAGTTCAGAGGGTTGACAGTCCAGAGCAATGGAGAGGGTGGAGAAGAGGTGGAGAGATGTCTGCAAGCGGGCTGGAACGAGTGGAGAAAAGTGTATCAGCCAGAATGGAAGGAAGGGTGGAGAAGGTGGAGGTGAAGACCAGCCATGATGTCTGCTTTGTAGACTCTGAGGAGAAGACAGGAGGCAGAGGTGAAGATGTGGAGGTTCTTCTTTGGGAGTGAGGAGGATGGAGAGGATCAGGAAGGAGTCCATCAGAGGGACAACACATGCTAGATGTTCTGGAGATAAAGTCACACTGAGATGGTTTGGACATGGACAGAGGAGGGATGGAGAAGATCTGGGTAGAAGGATGCTGTGGTCGGAGGTCTGGAGGAAGACCAGAGAGGAGGTCCATGGATGGAGGGCAGGAGGACAGGAAGGTAGATGGTGTTAGAGAAGAGGGTGAGATGGCGGCACGTGATTGGCTGTGGTGAGCCCTGAAGGAAGCAGTCCAAAGGACAAGAAGAAGAAGACTTGGGTGTGTGATGTGCTCTACATATCACTTACTGAATAATCCCTCTTAGATGGACATCTTCAGTGAACCCGTCACTGAGGGGCCTATTTTCCTATATTTCTAATTCCAGAAAAGCAGTGGAGCAAGATCTCATACACGTTTCAAATCTTCTCCGTCCCAAATGCCTTCCCTATCTTCTCACTACCAGGTGAGGCAGGTTCAGCAGGACGCCTCTCAGAGTCACCGGTTGCTAATGTGTTTGTCTGAACCCGCTGATTTCGGCGTTTGCGTCCGCTCACCCGTCTTGGTGTTGCCTCCTCCGTAGCGAAGCCCCCTGATGGCCCTGAGCACCGAGTTTCTGTCTTTGTAGTCACTCAGTCTGAATTCGATTCGCGGCTCATCGCTGTAGTGAACCACCGCTATCTAGGAGAGGGTTGAGGACACCAGGGGCCGGGGTCAGGCATCCGACCTCGGCTGACAGTGAAACAAGAAGCCAACCGCGGCTGTCGGAGAGACTGACTTGTGCTCCTTGAGAGCCGACCACAGGGAAGTAGGTGGCCACCCGGAATATGAAGTCCTTGATCTTCACAAAGTTGTTGGCGCCGATGCTGGAGGACTCATCCACCAGGAACACGATGTCCGCCTTCGCCTGAGCGCACACTGGGAACACAACAGACGCACAAGGTCACGCTCAAGGCTCACTCTGAATTCTCTGACTGCACATCCACATGGTTGGTTCGCAATCCGAAATCCGAAATCAGCAGATCATCTGACACTTTACATGAGGAGTAGGTCTGGACCGCGCTCTTCCAGATGAACAGAAACCCGACATTCCCCCAGCGGCATGAGGCTAATCCGAATCAGAAGCTTTCTCGGGAAATTTTAAGCCCCTTCTTCAACTAAGAGGTGGTGTCCACCAAAGGATGGAGATCGGAATACGTCCCGTCAATCACCTGCTCTGAATGAAGCCGTCGTCCTTGAGTTCAAGGCGGTGGACGGACGTGAGATCCCGGTCAGTTTGGGCTCGGGGACGCTCGGCTTCTTGGCGGTCAAGGTTCTGGTTGGGGGCGCGGCCACGGGGTGCCGGGTGGTCCTGGAGGTCTGAGCGCTGGTGCTCCTGGTGCTCTTTGAGGCTGTCGTGAACGGAGCCGCTGTGGCAGTGACGGGCTGGACGGGCTGGACCGGCTGGACGGGCTGGACGGGCTGGACCGGCTGGACCGGCTGGACGGGCTGGACCGGCTGGACCGGAGGATCCTCTCCCACTGAGAGGCACAGAATCACCTCATTAGCCGTCAAACTCTCACACGGATGTTGTGTAAGACTTGATTATGTTGTTCCTGATCAAACTTTCTGCAAGGTCATTGTTTTATTTCTAATTAAAATGCGGTTCTTGACGCTTCAGCCGTAACGAGCCACAGCTGGTCTCACTCCACCTCTCACAATTACAAGCAGGACAGCTGCCGCTGCTTCAAATCTGCAAGAAGGTGACAGTTTTGGCATTCTGAGGGTCGGCCGTCCATCTCTGCACCTGCTGCTGCTGAAGCTGCTTCAAAGTGCTGTGACCTTGGTCTCGCTGTGACCTTCTACTGTCTGATCCGTCTCAGGGAAGCTCCTGAGCGCCGGCTCGGGTTTGGTCTATTTAAGAGACGTCACGTGAGATCGGGTTTATGAGCCACATTTGTGGAAATCGCCGGGGTCAATGTTTGTATCTTTGCATTTGACGTGCATTTGACAGCGTGATGTTTGTATGTCTTTATATCCACTACATGGCCAAAAGTATCTGCTCACCTGCCTTGGCTGGCAGATGAACTTCAGTCACATCCATTCCTCATCCAGAGGCTTCAATATGACGTGGCTCCACCCTTTGCTGCTGCAACAGCTTCAGCTCTTCTGGGAAGAATGTCCACAAGCTTCAGGAGTGTCTTCATGGGAATGTTGGATCATTCTTCCAGAAGCACATTTGTGATGTTGGAGGAGAAGGTCTGGCTCTCAGTCTCCACCCTAATTCATCTCAAAGGTGTTGTATGGGGTTGAGGTCAATCAAGTTCCTCCACAGCAGACTCTGTCCTCCATGTCTTCATGGATCTTGCTTTGTGCACTGGTACTCAGTCATGTTGGAAAAGGAAGGAGCTCCAAACTGTTGCCACAAAGTTGGGATCATGGAAAGGTCCAACATGTCTTGGTTTGCTGAAGCTTCCAGAGTCCGAGTCCAGCTCCTGGAGAACAACCCCACACCATCATCCCATTAATCCCCCTCCACCAACGCAGTCAGACAAGTCTGGTTCTCCTGGCGACGACCAAACCCAGACTGGTCCATCAGATCGTCAGATGGAGAGGCGTGATTGGTCCCTCCAGAGAAGGCGTCTCCACTGCTCTAGAGTCCAGTGTCGGCATGTTCTCCACCACTGCATCCACGCTCTGCATGGCACTTGCTGACGTGTGTCTTGGATGCAGCTGCTGGACCGTGGAAACCAATTCCATGAAGCTCTCTGCGCACTGATCTTCAGCTCATCTGAAGGCCACGTGAAGTGTGAAGGTCTGCAGCCACTGACTCTGCAGAAAGTGTGCCACCTTCTTGGCACTCTGAGCCTCAGCATCCCTCAGTTTCCGTGGCCGAACACTTCATGGCTGAGCTGCTGTGGTTCCCAAACACTTCCATGTTCTTCTAATCCAGCCGACGGTTGACTGAGGAATATTTCGGTGCGAGGACATTTCTCGAGGCATCCTCTCACAGCTCCACGCAGGAAGTCTCAGAGCCGATGGAAGACCCGATTCCGATTCACTGGATGGGTGCGCGAATACTTTTGGCCATTTAGTGGATATATGAAGACAGGGTGAAAGGTTGCACGTCTCTGTAGGACGTGTGAATGCTTGTACACGTTGGATCCAGGAGGAACTCCGCCATTGGCCGGTGACGGCCGGGATGGGCGACCCTGGCTGCAGGGGAACGAACCCAGGAAGAAATGAAAAGGCGGTGCGTGTTTTCGTATCTTCTCGCCACAGACACGCGCGCCCGTGTTTTCCGTGCGTTCCCTCAGGTGGGGTTTCTCCCGGGGGCAGGAGCGGCGTACCTATCCTCTGGTAGACGGTGCTGACGGGCCCCTCCACCTCCCCGTACACAGGCCTGATGGTGAAGATGTACGTCCTGCCGAACAGAAGGTCGTGGATTTTATAGGAGCTGAAGCCGGGGCTCAGCGTCTCCGTCTTTGTCTCCAGCACTGCGGAAAGGCACAAAGAGGTACTTTCAGATGATTAGGTTCGGCGGAAACAATCACTTCTGCCGTGGATCCAATGATGATGTTACGTCCCAATTAATTCCATTTCCGCACAAACACGGTCACCGTTCACATGTTCCGCATCGACACCCTGACTATTACATCCAACACACGCCTCTAAACGTATGAGATTTTCACACCGAACGGATCGTGACCCGATAAAGTGTGAATATTAATTTCATTTATCTGTTGCGCAGCGGAGATTCGGCACAAACACCGATGAAGCGTGTCGCGCTCAGCACGTTCCGCGCGATGGAAATGTTCATTTCTCGGTCAAAAAATCATCAAAAAACGCACAAGCGCAGCCCGTAAAGCGGGTCCGAGCAGAGGAATGAGAGATGGAGGGGCGGAGTCGTGGGAGAGCCCTCACACCTGAGATGTGTCTCCAGGACAGCAGGTATCCGGAGACGCCGTCCACGCGCGTCCAGTTGAGAACGGTGCCGCTGTCGGTGGTGTTCAAGGCGGCGAACCCGGTGACCCTCGGCAGATCCACTGGCAGAGGAGCAGGGACGCAGTCAGAAGACCACCTTCTGCGGCTCTTCTCGTCGCCGACTCACAGCCGCTCAGTGTTTATTTGACACGTTTAATGACGACGCTAATAACAACACAGCGATAACAATAACATCACACTGTCTGATCTCATCTGGTCTGATCTCACCGTCCATCTGGCTGCACTTTCTCTTCCACGTTATTCATCTTCAGCCCTGACAACACCTCCAAGTTATGATCTTGATTTTTTGATTTCTGTCCATCTCGTCTTACTTCATTCATTGTTATTTGTTTCTGCATGGAGCATCAGGCTTCACACCGTTTCCTGTGGGATCAATAAAGTTTTTCTATTTCTGATTCTGAGAGGGAAACCGCCATCAGAGCAATTGATTCAGGAATTGATTAGTTCCTTCACTCCGATGCTCGTGATGCGTGCCGTCATCTATTATTGTCTTGTTTTATTTGTTCCTTTATGTTTTTGCTCCAGATCACACTTTCAGTCAATTAGATTGAATTAGAAAAAATAAAATAAAATAAAACAGAATTGATCAAGAAGTCAATGGTGAAAACATGTCGGGGATACACTTCCAGGACTCTGATTTTCCCTGAAGGAAAAGGTCCGAGTGAGCTCATTTCTTCTGTCCCGATCATGTGTTTGCTGCCAGGCTCATCAAATGACGTCCTCATAGATCATTTCCAAGAAGTACATGGACACTGAGGATCCTGTTAGAGGTTTTCTGGACCCTGTTCTTCATACCTTCAAACCACAACCACAGCGACCGAAGCGGGACTCACGGGTGCGTGCGGTGACCAGGACGGGACTCCCCTCCTTGCTGCCCACCATGGAGGACACCTGGATCTTGTAAGCGGCGCTTTCTCGCAGGTTCTTGATGGTGAAAGCGCCGGAGCCGGCTGGTACGTTGGCGAACTTCTCCTCGCCTCCTGAGGGACGGGGGGGGCGTCACGTACGAGGAGATAATGGACGTGGGAGACAATACGGTTGAAACAACCACCAGTTACTTCGAGAGCTAATTATCAGCTTCGAGCTGGGCGAGTTGAAAAGGGTCGTATGTTGAAATGCACGGCGAAGAACGCTTGGCTGTTGAAGAGCATATCTGCCGCATTAACTGACAAAGCAGCTCAATGAACGGCCTATTTAGCAGCGCGCAAGTGCTCATTGCTACAGTGGATGGAGCGCAGGGTAAACACAGGCAACGGCAAATGGGAAAGTCAATAAATATACAAACAAATAACGACTCAAGGACGGGGACGAGCGAGCAGAGCGGGAAAGGGAATTATACCGAACAAGACGAACGCTCGGTACGTGAAACTCCAGGGAGCCTCGCTGAGGGTCGCGGTCATACATGTGGGATTTTGCCGGATATGAGAAGGTCTCACCCAGGAAGGGGACCCAGGAGATCTTGTAGCCGGTGGCCCCCGGCGCTTTCCTCCAGGACAGGGCGAACGAGTTGACCCCGATGTCGGTGACCTTCACCTCCTTCGGCGCCTGGACGGGCTTGGAGTCCGAGACGGCGGCTGGGAAACACAACACGGTGATTCCTGACGGAGCCCGGCGTGGTTTCACGGCGCACCGAATCCAAGTACAAGACATAACGGGTCGAAGACGAGTTGAAGGAAAGAAAGTTCACTGCGTTCTGTTTGTGGAAGAATCTCCAGCGTGGGATTTATTTGCAAAACCTGCAATTGGTGTTGAGATGGTTGTGTGAAACATGAGCTGATTGCAGCCCCGCTGACGCTGGCCCATTGACGGCCGTGGAAAAGGGGCGGTGGTTAGCTGGGAGCTCCAAGAACGTGACTCGTCAGTCAAACGATGACACGGCGAGGGATTAGGATCCTCATTGATTAGACGGGTCCGGGCCACCGAGGAGCCCGAGCTGCACGGGGCCCGTTATGGGTCCAAATGAGACCAGCTGTGAAATGTTGTGTACCTGTGAGCTGGGATAAGGAGATGTCCGGTCCCTCCGCGTTGCCGTAAACCGCCCGGACGGTGATGGTGTAGCCGGACTGCGGGCTCAGGTCTTCGATGCGATGGAAGAGGACGCTGCGGTCCAGGTAACGGGACCGGGGGCCACTGTCACCTGCGGGCGTGGAGGTACGAGAACGTGAGACCGCTCGTCCGAATCCGCCGCCCCCGCCGGGCTTGAAAATACAGCTACGTCACCTGCGGTCCAGGAGAGCTTGTACTCGGTTGCTCCGACCACAGGACTCCACTCCACATCCACTGAGCTACTGGTGTAGGACGTCACCTTGAAGTTGGATACGTAGCCCAGAGGAGCTGGTGGGAGGAGGAGGAGACATCAGACATCTTCATTACTTCAAAAAGTCAAGCGCTGCCGGCATGACGGGTAGAAAAAAGACGGGTAAAATCTGTCATCTAAGGCAGGGGCCCCGGACCGGCGCCGGACCGGCCGGTTCGGGGCCGCAAAGGAAACCTTGCTTGTTACAAACGATAGTTTTTCATTCAACCTTCAGGATCTTATTTTGAAAAACGACTGTTTCGGTCTTCCTGTCGCTCCGTTTCCCACATCAGCTAGCACGAGCTAACTTGAAACAAACAGGTGGAAACAAAAGTGTCCGGGGAGCTTTTTTAGGAGGAAACGAGCAAACGATGAGGCGGCAGAAGCGACGCAGACGACCGGCAGACAGAAAGCTGCGTTTAGAAGGAAACATCAAGACTCCTGGCTAAGCTACGGGTTCATCATAACAGGTGATACACAAGCTCCGCCCCCGCTAGGTATTATTAGCAGTGAAGGGCTCCCACTACAGAGCAAAATGAGCAAAATGATGGTCATTGCCTGATTTAAAGTGTAACGCTTGTATTCAGATGAAACCCTGTGAACCGACAAACGTTTTTACGATTGGAGCCCCGCGCCTCCACCCGGCCCGCAGAACCATTTTCATAAAACTGGTTCCTGACACAAAGAGGGTTGTGGACGGCTGGTCTGAGGTGACACAACGCTCATCGACCCGGGTTGAGCGTCCCTGGTACTCACATGTGCGGAAGGTGGCGGAGATCCCGGGCCCGACCGCGGATCCGAACAGCACGTAGAGGGTGAGGACGTACTCCGTATCGTGGGCCACGTTCTTCAGGTGGTACTCCGTGGTGCTGCCGTTCAGGGCCAGCTGCCGGGGACGGTCCCTACCGGCGAACTCTGGAAACAACACCGCCGTCGTCAGGACAGCCGCGCACTTTCATCTGGATTCTTCCTCTGAGTCCCGCCGTCAGGGATCAGCGGCGGCACGAACATCTCCTCTTTCCCATTCCGGAGTTTGTTTTTGATCACAGCGAACCCCCCTTTGGGCTTCACGCGTCCCCCTGACAGGCCGGCGGCAGGTGTCTGATGGGGACGACGATTTTGAAAACGCACGGCGGAGAACACGTGACGCTGTCATGAGACGGCTTTGGATCTGAGAGCTGAGATTGGGGACGGATCATTTCGAATATCCGCGATTCGGCCGTTCTTCCTCGTTTGCTACACGAATAAGTACAATCAGCAAAGTGTTGTTGTGGGGCTTGAGGCTCCATGTCAGCCCCGTTGTGTTTTGGAGATGTGGAATCACCTGGAGTGGGTCCCCAGGCTAATCTGTAGCCCGTGGCCCCGGGGACGCCGTTCCACGAAACGACTGCGCCGCTGGTGCTCACGGCCGACACCGTCAGGGTCTGCACCGCGCTGCTTTCCACTGCCAGAGGAGGAGAAAGAGAGAGGTCACTGAGGTCACCTGGGTCACCTGGGTCACCTGGGTCACGTCCTCCTGGCCTTCGGACCGGAATCTCCTCCTTCTTCCTTCGCAAACGTCCTACTTACGCGTCTTCAGTTTGGTGGTGGTCACGGGGCCTTCGATGTCCCCGAAGATGGGGTTCATGGTGATGGTGTACTCGGAGCCCGGGTGGAGGCCCTGGATCATGTAGAAGTTGAAGGTGTCCCTGAGGTTTATGTTCTCAATGTGGCCGTCTTTAAAAGACACAAAGACAAACCGGTGACGTTCAACCGCGGCGTTGAGAGGAACCTCCAGCTGCGGAGCCAATCGGCGTACCTGGGGAGGCCCACGTCAGACGGTACCCGGTGGCGCCCTTCGCTGAAGCCCACCGTGCCTGGACGGTGTCAGTGGTGGCGTTCTGGACCACGAACTTCTGGACGGGCACCAGCTTCACTGCACCACGTCGACGAGACACACAAACACTCACAAGCTCAGTCCTCCTGGGGTCAGAACACGCTTTTCTTGTTCCTGCTTTTGGATGTTTACACATGGGTATGCACGTGATGCTCATCTATAGATATGCATACATACATATACAGATATATGGATGCATATATGGATGTATATGCAGTGGCCCCTTAATATACCAGTCACTTTATGTCTGAATTTTTGAAGATACGAAGCATCGTTCCAGCAAATTTTATCCTTGAAATATGAAAAAAAAATTCATGAGCCGAATACAAGAGCGAGAAAATCAAAATTGGACGGTGGCGCGGTACAAGCCTAGCGAACTCCCACAACTCCAACACGCTTCATGCCACAGCGATTCAGAGGAAAATGAATTTAAAAAAAGATGATCTAAAATTCAAAAGTAAATATGAAGTAAATTAAGTGAAGTGCATTTGAATTGAACAATCATCATAAGCGTATTGTAATGTGAGGTTGATTGTTGGAGCGTCTGCAGTGTTTGTGTCTGAGCTCAGGATTCATCTGACAACACTAGAACTTTACAACAACCAGGATTGTTCTTTTTGATGCCCCTTACATCATTAATATTCTTTTTCAGGGTTTTTCTACATCAACATCCTTATTTCATGATTCTTTTTGTGGGGGCCTTGGAACAAATTCATTTGTTTTCTGTCTTTTTAAATGGGGAAAATTCATTTATGATACGAAAAAAAATCAATATACAAACCCACCTCTGGAACCAATTCAATTCATGTGTTACGGGAACGCTTTATAACATACATATATATATAAATATATATATATATATATAAAGGGATCACACATTGAAAATCCACAAAATTCAGGGCGTACGACGACAAAGGCGGCATCTGACTCGGATCGTGGTGACACAAATAAATCTAGAATCATCCAGCTGTATTGTCACAGAGCATCATGATACGGAGGCCAGAGGAGGTCTACCTTCAGTCTCTGCGCTTCATTTTGGAACAACATCACCCTGCTCTGGACGTACAATGGTACTACACCTCGCAAAGCCTCTCAGCCGTACATTGGAAATAAATACATCGGGTAGAAAAAGAAAGCATACATGTCTTGCCCACTATTGAGACAGGCTGGCTGGGCCCCTGGGGATACACAGCATAAATACTGATGGTGTACTTCTTGTCCTCCTCCAGGCTGTCGATCACATGGGAGGAGGCGTCTCCAGGGAGCAGCTGCTCGTACGTGAACCCCGGGCGGTTGGCTGGGGGGGAAAAGCGAATCCACAAGAATACAAATGAAAGAACACAAGTTCATCTTTGAGCCGAGTCGGGACTTTGGCCCCTCTCAGGAAACGCTCGGTGAACATCAGTGTCAACGTACATCTGGGAATGAAGATTTTGAAGCCGCTGAGCTTTCCCAGAGGAGGCGTCCAGCCCAGGCGCAGGGAGAAGAGACCCTCCTCGATAACACGGAAGTTTGTCACCTGGGGCAACGGGGCTGAAGGAGAAGAAGGGGCGGAGGTTTGGGTGGAGACCGACAATCGCTTAGAACGGAGCTGAGAAGATGTTGGCGGGAGGCGGTGAGGTCCTACTGGTCTGGGCCGCCACCGTGGCCGAGTCCCCGATGAGCCTGGGGTAGACGGCGTACACGGTGAGGGAGTAGTCCGCTTTGGGGTTCAGATCCGTCACCACCGCTGTCGTCACGTCGGCTTTCAGGTCCATCTGTGGATCACACACACGCCCTGCTGGAGGATCATCTGACGCCACCGCAAACGCACAGGCCTCGGTCGTAAGAGGACCCTCAAAGGCCGGTGGAGGTGTGACGGAAACACGTTTCCCCTTGGAGGCTCAGGAAGGTGCGGGCGTTTGCCAAAAAGGGCTTTGTTTTTTATCTCCCGAGGTAGAAACATGTCAGGGATCTACCAATGCTCTTCATCCATCGACCCTGCATCTGCACATACACTCGCTCCTCCTCCTCGGACTGGACGTGCTGACAGAAAACGTTCCTATTTCATCTGGTAATAAATGCAACTCAAACCGAAGAAGAGGTGTGATAAATGAGGAGGCTCCTTGAGAACATCAAGGAGATCGTGGAGTTCACTTTGGATGGGACTGGCATGCCGTTCACATGCGAGTCCCCAAATCCCAGAAGGTCCAGAAGTTGTTCTGCAGCTCACCTGTCTCTGCTGCGAGGAGAGGAGTTGCCCCCTGGAGCTCACCGGGGTCACCAGGAGGCGGTAGCCCGTGAGGTCGCCGGTGGCCGGGCTCCACGTCAGCCGGAGGGAGGCGTGGCTCAGCTCGCTGACCTGCAGGTCTCGAGGACCTACAACGGGCTCCTCCACTTGGAGGAGGAGGAGAGAAGAACAGGGTGTGAGATGAAGAGGAGATGAGGGTTCTCCAAACGTCCGCGAGTACAGAACGAGGGCCTTCCAGGAGATGTCTTCCCACTGACCGGGTTGGAAGGTCTTCACGGGCCGCGGCGGCTCGGAGGCGGCGAAGCAGACCCGGCGGGACAGTTTGGGGAGGACGCTTTCCAGGACGGAGAAGTCGGCGGCCATCAGGAGGTGCTCCTCAAACGGCTGGGACACCATCCTCCTCAGCTCGGACTCATCAGCGCCCCTCACACCTGGTCAAAGGAGAACATCAGAAGAAGAGGGATCAGCGCCAGCACTGGAAACGGGAGGAGTGACCTGCCAAGACCTGATAAGACGCCCCCCTTCCTCATCTCATGGACGTCCACCAGACATCCATCTACATCCACCTGGAGGAACCCTGGGAGAACACGGAGGCTCCACACAGAAAGGCCCCCTGTGGGAATCCAACCAGGCACCTTCTCGGCGTGAGGTGGAGGCTCCGACCGCCGCTCCATCACCAGCGGAGAAGACATTTCTCCTCCGGAGCACCCACACTCGGCTCCACCTCGGCCGTCCACCGATTCATGTTTTCTTCTGAGCAACCGGGTTTTCCAGAAGCTCCGGAAACGCCGACAGAGTCCCGGACAAACAGAGAACCCGTGTTCAGGTGTCCGGCAGACGTTCCTCCTGGACTTCAGTGCGGCCTCCACCAGGGGGAGCCGTGGCCTCCCGGGCGATTTTCCGAGCCAATCAAAGGCTTCCCGCCAGATATCTCAAGTTGTGGAATTACAGGAATCTGTCAGGCCTCGGTCCGCGGCGCCACTTCCTGTCAGAGCCCCGATAAAGTCTTCATATGAGTGCAAACATTTTTCCCGATGGCTCTGCGGCGGGAGATAACTCCCCGTTAGGTGCTGGAAAGGCACGCAGGCGCGCTTCGGGTGGCGTCAAAGGTCTTTCCTCCGGCGGTGACGGATTCCGGCGGCGGGCCCGGCTGTCGGGGGGGCGGTGACCGCCCTCTGAAGGATGGAGGCGATTAGAACCCCGATCGTCTAATGAGCCGTAATTATTCTCCGGCTTCGAGGAGGAAACGAGGCGGCGCGGAGGTGGAGGACGTGTTTTCACCCTCCTGAAGGAAACTGATCTTTACAGCGCCGAGGACATCTCTTATTTTTTTATTTCATCTCTTATTTATTTTGTTTCATTCTTTTATCTATTTCTGGCCTCATTGTTATTCATTTGTCTGACTTCTTTTTCATCTTCATCTCACCTCACCTCACCTCACTTCATCTCATCTCATCTTCATCTTCATCTTCATCTCACCACATCTTCATCTTCATCTCACCTCACCTCACCTCACTTCATCTCATCTCATCTTCATCTTCATCTTCATCTCACCTCGCCTCACCTCACCTCACCTCATCTTCATCTTCATCTCACCACATCTTCATCTTCATCTCATCTCACCTCACCTCATTTTCATCTTCATCTTCATCTCATCTCATCTCATCTCATCTTCATCTTCATCTTCATCTTCATCTTCATCTTCATCTCATCTCATCTTCACCTCACCTGATTTCACCTCATCTCATCTCATCTCATCTCCATCTTCATCTCATCTCATCTCATCTCATCTCATCTCATCTCCATCTTCATCTTCATCTTCATCTTCATCTTCATCTTCATCTCATCTCATCTTCACCTCATCTCGTCTTCACCTCATCTCATCTCATCTCATCTCATCTCATCTCATCTCATCTCATGTGAGCGCATCTCGACTCCTGTCATCGCCTCTTCTTTCATCTCATCTCAT
>CAAKHD010006266.1:7892-30993 GCA_901007705.1 Fistularia tabacaria
GGTTTGGGGGATTGGTGTGGGGGCAAAACTCCCCCCCCAACCCACCGAAGAAACCATTACCCTTATAAAAACAAAAAAAAAAAAAAAAGAAAAAAAAAAAAAAAACTCTTCTCAGTTCCCCCTTCACACACGAAAAATGAAAAAAAAAAAAAAAAAAAAAAAAAAAAAAAAAAAAAAAGAAAAAAAAAAGAGGGGGGGGGGGGGGGGGGGGGGGGGGGGGGGGGGGGGGGGGGGGGGGGGGGGGGGGGATTTTTGTTCCTGGGAGATGGAGAGGAAAGGCTTTAGGCGAAGACCTAATTAATCAGTCTCCGTGGCAGTTTCCCACAGCTATCCATTAGGGTTTTATTCAACAAGTCACCGGAGTTTCAATCTCATTGTCATCGTTGGAAATAGCTCCGTAATAATAAAATGATTGAGGGTTGATCATGGGAGGGAAGGCTGCGGCGGGAGAGAGAGAGCGGACGACCAGGAACGATGACGCCCTGCATATATTTGCGTGGATGGCCTTTCGACAAAGGTTTCCTCTTTTTCTTTTTCCTTTTATACACATCCAGGATTCAGAGCTCATTCAAAATTCTTACAAATCAATTATACCCCCCCCCCTTTTTTTTTCACCATCTACGTGGAGCAGCTTGACTGCAGCCGTGCAGCATTTTTCACAGGACTTACTCACGCTGTGCATATGAAGCACCGGGGAGAGCGTCATTTTTCTTTCTATTTTTTTTTTTTTTTCTTTTTTGAGGCGAGAACCGCCGCTGGGAGCTATCTGGGCCTTTCGGGCATTAAGCCCGCGCTCCCTGCGGCCGACGCGGCCTCGCCGGGGCCCCGGGAGCAGCCGGGGATAAATTAAAGATGAGTAATATAAGCGGGCTGTTAGCACACGCCGCTGCACGTGGTGCGCGAGGCAAGGGGAGGCGGCGGGGGGGGGGTCAGAGACACGGATTCGAGCGGAGCGGATTTTACGGAAATGTAGTCTTTGTACGACACAAGGGCTTTCCTTTATAAATATCTCCCGGCGGCGAGATGGCGGCTGGAAAGAAACAGGCGATGTCTGGATGCTCCGACGCCATCTGCTCATTGGATGAGTCACTGACAGTTTTACAGTCTTGGGTGTCTTCTTCTCAACTTCACCCAGAAGTAAAGATTCACTCAGTATACTTTTAAATGTGATTTAGCTTCCGCTATTAAGATAAGATAAGATTATACTTTATTGATCCCCATAGGGGAAATTCGGGTGTTGCAGCAGCAACATTAGCGGGAAAAGAAAAAGAAAATAGGATATATATATATATATATATATATATATACACACACACACACACACACACACGCACATATATATATAAATATATATACACATATACACAATATACACATACACAATATACACATACACAATATACACATACACATTTACATATGGATAGCACAAAAAAAATGATAAAATAAAAAATAAAATAAAATAAATAAATGAATAAATAAATAAATAGATAAATAAATTGTTGTTTTGTGTGCTTTATCGATCGATGGCGGAGGAGAATCGGAGGTGAGGAAACCCGCCAAGTCTGCGATTTGGAATTGGTATTTAGTTCGTGTGTCTACGAGGCTGCTGACAGCCAATAGGAAGGGGTTTCACAATGACATCACGCTGCAGTGTTGCCGCCTCTGGCCGTTATTTATTATTGAATATGTTCTGCTTCCACTCAGGAATTTTATCATGGTTAATTTTTGCTGTTAGCTTTCCAGTGCTCCCCTCCTGACATGGATTGTACTGATTTATTCATTCATACATTCATTCATTCATTCATTATCAGCACTGCTGATCTCGCACTCAGGGGGGTACGGGTACGCTGGAGCCTGTCCGGGCTGGGATTGGGCGAGAGGCAGGATCGATCACCAGGGGATCACCGGGCTACGTGAAGAGAAAAAAACCATTCACTCTCTCACTCACACGTCACAAAGGGAATGCAACTGTTCACTCGCCCATTAACATGTCATACAGAGACTTACAACTTTTCACTCACTCATTCATCCATATGACATATATCACATCAGATAGAGAAATTCAAGCATTCACCCTCTCATTCACGTGATAAAAAAACGACAAGTTTTCACTCACACATTCATGTATCATATTGAGACGTACGACAATTCACTCTCTCATTCACACATCCTATAGAGACTTTCATTCACCCTCTCAGTCACTTGCCATAGGGAGACATGCATCTATTCACTCATTCATTTCATATCATATAAAGACGGACAACTTTTCACTCTCATTATCATATCATATGGAGACGTTCATTCACCCACTCATTCACGAGTCATTTAGAGACATGTGACTATTCACTCGTTCATTCACAAATCAAAAATAGACATACACCCATTCACTCTCTCATTCACATGTCATGAAGAGGCATGCAACTTTTCACCCACTCACTCATAAGACAAACATCGCATCATGTACAGAAATCCAACCATTCACCCTCTCATTCACAGGACAAAAAATGGACATAAGTTTTCACTCACTCATTCATATGTCATATCGAGACATACGACCATTCACCCTCTCATTCACGTGTCATAAGAGACATGCAACTATTCACTCATTCATTCACGTGTCATATAGAGACATGCAACTATTCACTCATTCATTCACGTGTCATATAGAGACATGCAACTATTCACTCATTCATTCACGTGTCATATAGAGACATGCAACTATTCACTCATTCATTCACGTGTCATATAGAGACATGCAACTATTCACTCATTCATTCACGTGTCATATAGAGACATGTAACTATTCACTCACTTATTCACGTGTCATACAGAGACATGTAACTATTCACTCACTCATTCACGTGTCATATAGAGACGTGCAGGTATTCACTCATTCATTCACGTGTCATATCGAGACATACAACCATTCACCCTCATTCATATGTCATATAGAGACATACAACCATTCACATGCTATGAAGACAATCAACCATCCTCTCCCTCATTCATACATCATATAAAGGAAATCCAACCATTCACCCTTTCATTCAAATTTCTGTCTCCGTCGAAGCTATGCATGTTTTTGGACTGTGGCGGGAAACCAGAGAACCTGGAGGAAACCCAAGCAGACATGGAAGAACATGGAAACTCAACACATAAAAGCCCCCCGGTCGGAATTGAACCAGGGACCTTCGAGCATGTTTTGGTTGTGTATCTTGTCATAACTTAATCAAAGAATAAGTTGAGGATGATAAGGTTGCTCTCCTTTGCGCTCTACTCTTCATACAACCGGAGTCTGCAAAATTTTGAAAAGGCCATCGTCATTGCCAAGGTCCCCCCCGCCCCCCGTCCACGCGTCTTCAACCTCAACCCCGGAGCCCTCTGAGCTAAAAGCTTGTGTCAGCTGACGTCCGAAGCGTATTTCTGCAGCAGCCGGGAATTTGACCGAGAGCAACCCCTCAGGCTGAACACCGCGGGGCTGATAAATGCAGACCAAGTTTGGATAAGAGAACGTTCAGAAAGCGGTCTCTTCCACTCCAACCCGAGTTTGACGTCGAGGCAGGAGGGAAAGGTGGGAACACCACGGCGCCCCCGCCACCGGCGGGGGGAGAAGCACACCCCTTGAAAGCCTTGAAAATGATGTAGAAATACAAAGTTTAGGTCAATAATTAGTCAAGGAAAAGACTTCTGTGGAGAAAAAGGTTTGCGGCTGAGTCACGATCCGAGTATCTGAGGAGAAAGCCGAAGTCAAACAATTAACGTGTCAGTGCTCGCGAGATGCGCGCGCCGCTGCCAGGGATCGAAGCAGAAAGGAGAAAATAATCATTTTAACAAAGGGAAGGGCGTCCAATGTTTCCGCGTTTCTAAAATTACCGAGCGTGAGTCACCGCGCTGTTTTCCTTGTCACTTCCAGCGTCCCGGCTGCTGCCGCGCCATCGCCGCCGCCGCCGCATTCAGATGAGACTCAGGCTTCCCAATTAAATTGACATGGCCCAAAAATTTTTGCCGTTCATTTGAATATTTCATAATTAGGAGAAGTTGTCTTCAAACACAGAGGAGTAAACTAGGACACGTCTATTTCCCCAGTGATGTGAAAGACAGGAGTTTGCCGTCCACGTCGGGTACATCCAGACTTTTTTTTATTTTATTTATCTCTTGATGAATGTATATCAACAGTGGACTCAATGACAGAAAAAAGCTTAATTCTCTTTCCTCGCTTGATGCTAGTTTTGGCAATTTTGCAGCTACGGCTATCCACACCCGACGAGGTGCAAAAGGATTTATGTTACGATGATTATAACAACCGCTGTTCTTATTTTCTTGTGTTTCTCCAAAGCACAAGCGGAATCCTCGACCTACGAACGGCCCTAATCACGAGCAAATCAGCTTTACAATATGGTTTTCAGTCAAATTTTGAACCGAGCTGCGAACAAGGCTCGGTGCACGAACACGCCAACAAACAAACTCATGGGCTTTCAGTGTTGTTTCCATTGTTCACCGCTTTTTTTGTGCTTTCTTTCAGTTAGCTAGCCATCATCCCAAAATAGTTTAGAGTGCTAGTGGTGTTCAGAATAAGTTGGGAATTACAGTTGATCTCAAGAAGGAAGTAATAGCTAAACGTGAGAGCGGTGTTTGCGTTACAGATCTCGCCAAGAACTTCAACACGGCGAAGTCAACCAACCGTACAGTACTGACGAACGAAGATGCGCCAAAGACGGCTGACGTGGCTAAAGGGAGGTCTGCGTTAACGAAGCAAAGGTCTCAAGTCTTGGAAGAGGTAAAAAAGCGATTGCTAGTTTGGATGAATGTAATGCAGCTTGCTGGAGATAGCGATACTGAGGATCTCATAGGTAAGAAGGCTTTACGTTTGCTGGCAAGAAGAGAAAGAACACCAGAAACACAGTAACAATTACGTTTATCTTGAAAACCTTCTCGTATTTTTGGCCACAAAACAACCCATAAAAAGTTTCAAGTTTCAGTGTTTGGGGGCTGGAGAACCGATCACTGGGATTTACGTTGATTTCACTGCGAAACATTGATTTCAATGTGAGGCATCGAACATTTCTGTGAGTGAACGGAGTCAAAAACAAGTTAAATTCATAAGCAGAGGTTCGCTTATATATATCTGTATGTGACTAGAAGAAGGTGGAGGTGAAACGTGCGAAGGACTCAAAATGCAATGTCCAAAAATGAGGACAACACTTTTGGTGAGATTCACATGAGCTAAGTCTGCGACGCAGACATGGTGTTGCAGTTAATGAAAAATTAATGACTGTTTTTTTTCAACGCAACTCAACCGTAGTTGTCATCATGCATTATGGATTAAATGCTAAATGGTCACCGCTTTCAGGGCACCTCCCCATTAGACAGCGTTCACCCACTCATGATGTCGACAGAGATGCCGTGCGAGGCGGTGACTAGGCCATCGGTTGCAACCCGTGGGTCGCTGTCTTATCACAGGAAGAACCTAGAATTGAATCGCCAACCTCTACCACCCGGCCCATGGTTCGATTTATTCGTCTTGCACTTTGGAAAAACAAAAGAGAGCCTGTTGTTTTCTTGCCAGCGAAAGGAAGGCATCAGTCGTACCGCAAGGCCTTGATCATTGTCACGTTAGGCGCCGACTCTGAAGCAAACACTCGGGCGAAATGAAACCCCGCTGTTCAACATCATTAACAATAAATGTCTGGACAGGCGTGCGCACACCCACTGTCGCCGTGATGAACTAGTTCCTCCGGAGCGACTTGGCAGTGATACGAAGTGGAGAGTCATACCCGTGAGGGGGCGGAGCGTTCGGCGACTCGGCCGGATCCCGTCCGTCGGGCCAATGGGCTACGAGGGACGCGGCGGCACCGCAGGTTAACATTCTGCCCATCTCCTGGAGACGCCGTGTCAATACGGATTAGGGGAGCGAAGTAGCCCCCCAGGAAATAGCCCTCACCCATCTTCAATTACAGTGTGCAAACAGCTCTCGGGGAGTGAGGGGGAGGAAATGGGAGCACCGGGTTGAACCGGCGCAAGAAAAAGCAAACATTATTAGCTTAATAACATTTTCAATTAGCGGTAACCCACAAAAATACAGGCTAATGGAACATGAAGCCCAACATTAATTAGAAAGAA
The DNA here is from genome assembly GCA_901007705.1 of Fistularia tabacaria. Lineage (NCBI taxonomy): Eukaryota > Metazoa > Chordata > Actinopteri > Syngnathiformes > Fistulariidae > Fistularia > Fistularia tabacaria. The sequence goes on from CAAKHD010006266.1 coordinate 14,016, forward strand.
AATAATCACTTGTAATTACCGGATGGATTTAAAGGCCCTCACAGGTTCTGGCTTGAGTGACAATGGCGAGAATTTCGGCCAAATTCTCTCCCGCCGCCCTCAACCCCATATCCCGCAGCACGGACTGCCTCACGGGAACTCACCGCCTCTCTGATAATGGTCTCATTACCAGATCTTCATTTACCTCCACCTCTATGTCACGGGCTGTTACCGCCGCCGCCATCTCGGAGACGGTGCCTCCACGATGTGTTTATGGCACATTATAGTGCAGATGCACTTGCCTGCACAATAACTGTCTACCTTCTGTGATACACGGCGGAAGGTGATTGGAACTGTTTTATGATCCAAGTTGGGTCCAGGTGCTAACTCTGGGGTGTCACTTACCATCTGCTTTCCTTCCCCTCATCTGCTTGTGTGTTGTTTTTTTTTCTTTTTCTGCTCAGTTCTCCAATGCCGTCTTGGCTGTTCCTCCATTTCAGCACTTTTTGATTGTCAAGGCAATCTGTCCCCCCCCCACCCCCCGATTTTTTGCTAACGCGTGCTTCCTCTCTCCGTCTTCGCCATTAATATCATCCCCCCGTGTCTGTTATTTGTCGTCTGGCTGCTTTTCGTGACATGAAGGACTTCTGCGAAGCGAGTAAGTGTGCTAATGGATCGACCGCGGCGCCCGGTCGTGTTTAATGAGCACCAGTTGAAGTGTGTCACTCTTTTCTTTTGTGTGTTTAAGGGCGATGGGGATCTTAGCGCAGCGGGCTGCAGTCCAAGCTAACAGCCGCGGTTAAGATTCGCCCGTGGTGACGGTCTGCCGTAGCTGCTGGAAGGCATATGCGAACAACCGGAGACGCCGGCGAACGCACTGATGACGCGTTTAGAACTTTCCTTTCAGACGGCGAGGAAGGCCGGCCGTTGTTACGGACGCTCCCAATATCTCTGAAAACATTTGGGATAAATCTAGCGGCTTTACGTCAATAGTTAGGCAGAACTCTGGGTTGTTATTTCAAGTATTATCACTAAACTGTGATGCATTTAGGGGCACGTAGAGAAGTATTGGATCCAAACTACAGTTTGTTTGGGACAATCCAATACAGCGAGGCAGCAAAGTCAGAAAGATGCACCTCCTGTGGCCTGTCTAGGTTTCAACTCTACCAGACACGCAGAAAAGCATAAAAAAAACACAAAAAGCCGACAGTGTGGCTTGTAAAACATAGACGTACGTCACTCTATGGCCCTAAAACAATCAACAATTTACAACGTGACTCTAAAGTGGAGGTCAAAACAAGGAAGCCTTTGGCTTGATAGCTTAAGATTCCACTTTTTGGCACCATTTACAGAAAATTTACAAAGAATAAACCGAACCTTTGATTGGTCAGTAGAACAAAGAGTCAATCTATCACCCCCAGTCAGCTTCAGTATTGCTGGCCCCAGAACAGAGAGGGAATGTGATAAAGTTTTCTTGCATTAAGTCACAAATTTCCAGCAAACAGAGGAGCGTGATAAAACAGACATTAGCATTCAAAAAACATGAATCTAAAACAAACGAGGCTCAGCTAAAATAAACCGGTTCGAACTATATAGAACTACATATAGACACCATAAAGGTCCCTCAAGACGGTCACTGGTTCGATACCGACTGGGATTTTTTTTCCTAAATTTTCCCCATGTCTGCATGGGTTTCCTCCCGCGGTCCTAAAACACGCAGGAGTTCATGGAGAAGCAAAACTGAGAGAATGGTTTTATGTCTTGATTAGACATTTGAATGTCAGATTGAATGGTTTTCATGTCTCTATGTGATGAATGACTGACAGACTGAATGTTTGCGTGTCTCTGGAAGCTATTTGAACGAGTGAGTGAAGGACATGACGTCTCTATACGGGGCCACGCCATTGGTCCAGGAGGAACCCTGGCTCTCGCCCGACGCCAGCTGGGAAAGGCTCCAGCCCGAACGCGACCCTGAGTTACGGGATAAGCATAACAGATAATGAATGAATACATGAATGAATAATAAACCCACCGGAAGCGTCGGATCAAGTGGGCCGACCGCAGCGCGAAGAAGCCCCATGAAATCACACTCTTCCCAAATTTCTGAAAAGTCGGTCCATCTGCAATTTTAAGCGCGGCAAAGCGGTGCACTTACCCAAGCCCCTCCTTGTGAAAGCGGAGGGGCGGGGGCTTTACGCCACCCCTCCATCGAGGCGGTGTGTTCAGCGGAGGGGGAAGGGTGTTTGGCCCCGCCGTGTCTTCTGGGGGTCGCTTTAAATGTGTTTTTTTTTTTTTTTTTGTTGATTTTGTACTGGGGAGTCATTAATATTTCACAGTGTGTAATCGGCCTTGAGCCTTGAGACCGTGTTGGCGCCATGATTACAGCGCTCACACCCGCTAATACTGATTAGCTCTCATGTGGCTGGACCACCAACCCCCCACCCCCACCCCTGCTCCATCCCCGTGTCCACAAAACGCCCTTTATAATGATTTTTGTTCCGAGTATCAAACGGCGTGGCCTTTTCCGAGGCGCGTCGACAAACGAACCCGGGGTCGTCGCCCGGGAAAAAGCGGAAGAAAAAAAACAAAAACTAGAAGGGGAAAACAATCCCCCGAGTGTTAAACAACTCCAGCGGAAGCCTGACAAATGATTTCAACACCTCTTTATTATGCATGCCACCACAGTTGGAGAGGAGAATTGAGTGCGTTTAAATCGCCTGAGCACCGTGAAATGACACCGCTAATACACGGCGAGCCAGTTGCTCTGGTCCGGATATGTTCTGTTCGAGCACATTGCATGGTTTGTTTCCTCCGTCACCCATCTATGAACGCGTATAATCGGGCAGAAACGCACGCGCCGCCATGTTTACCGCTCGTTGCGTCTCCTCTCCACGTGACTTTTCAAAACGAGACAATCTTGACTGGCGGACCTTCACTTTTTTTTTTTTTTTTTTTTTTTCGTTCCACGCAGCAAAGAGGCTGCGTTCGCGTGGCCGGCGCGGACTCGGCGCCGTCTCTGCTCCGACAGCCGTGCGGCCCGAAGGGGAGGGGGCGGCCCTGGGGACGGTTCCTGAGGGCCGGACACCATGTGGGAGAGATACGGCGATTACCGTCAGCGAGCCCCGCAGCTCTGGAACAGGCCGCGCCAGCGCCGGGGCTGCAGGTCCTTGTTAACATTATTGCCAGGTGGTGCGTGAAGCCAGTTGTCCTTGTCAGGACCCTGAAGGCAACTTCTAAAACTAAAACTGAAAGCCCTGAGACCCTGACAACTTCTTTTCAAACGTAATAAATCATGGTGTCATCATGGATCATGGATGAGGCAAGATCAACTTGGCTGGTGAAAAAAAGATAAAAAAAAATTAAAAAACACGGTCTGCAAAATGTGTGTTGTACACAGGAAACTGCAAAATACTTCATGCCTTCTGTGGTTGTTTAGAGGGCTTTATGATGATGTGCGGGGATATTGTCATCTCCTCAGTAAGTGCCGCGCGTGCAGTTTGTCAGAAAGATAATTTCGAGCTGTAACGAGGCAGGGCGAAATGGAAATGAGCAGCGTGAGTTTCATTCTCCGGGACGACGTCTCTCTCGCTCCGCTGATGGAAAATCAAGTACGGAAGAAGAGAAAGAAAGAACACATTTCTGAGAGGTTAAAAGGGAAAATGGCAACACTTCATCAGGAAAACTGCAAATAAATGTTTAATTGATACTTTTTTTCCGCAATCACTAGCTTGTTATTTGATGGCATTTAACAAATAATTGAAGAGGTACTGAAAAAAAAATTATGTCATGACAAAAGGAATAACCTTCAACACGATTAAATATGATGTAATTTACTGCGAATAGTACATTAACAGTGAATGGTTGTATGACGTGGCAATGAGAGACTCAATGGTCGCACGTCTTCATATGACGTGAATGAGTGAATGTTAGTTTGCGTCCTTATGTCATGTGAATAAATGAGTGACAGGTTGTTTCTCTGTCGAATGGTCCCCCCCCCCCGCCCCCCCGTGGCCCCGAGTGCAGAATCGGCGGAGTAGATAATAAAAAAAGCATGAAGGATTAATTCTGACGTAAATGTTTGTGAGGAGTATAATAATCATTTGATCGCCATTTATTTAACATCACCGATACAAAATCAATTGAGGCACGGGATTAAATTTTCCATCGTGCAATGACGCCCCTCAACGCACAGAAAACGTAAATGTCGTGAGGTCTATTGCAATTTATATGAAGTATTGGAGACGGGAAAACTACTGAAACGTTAGAACATGTGTTGTTTTATTTCACCTGACAGTTCCAACACCAACAGCAGCCATTTCTAATCATAATGCTTCCAGCACAATGTTGTCGGCGTATTTCTTTGAATTCTCGGCTTTCTCCAGGGATGCTGGCTGCATCGAGGAGGGCTGTTATTTTGGTTAATCACTCCGACAATTTACACCGACAGAACTGTAAGTGAAATATTGTAGCGCGCGTCGGGCTCTTTTGATTCTCGTCACAACGGCCTTTGATTAAAAAATTTCTCTCACTCTTTCTTCTCACTCTCCTTTGAAAATCGGCGCCGTCGAGACGTAAACGCGCCACCGCGGGATGAAGGCAGTCGAGAGGTGAGGGATCACTTCATGTCATTTTGATGTTTATTTGATGGGGACGGGCTCTGACGCTGCACGCAGGACCCGCACGGCAATTACAGAACGCGTGGAAGCGTTTGCAGCTACTGCTTTCCACAGGTCCGTCGTCTCCTGGGGGGCCTTTTAAAGTGAAACCAAAAACGCGGGGGGGTCGAACTGAGCGCTGCAGTTTTGTTGACCTTATGGGGCCGGCAGAGCGTCTGGCCGGACACACACAGGCGATACGAACACGCGGATTCACACTTGATTTCAGCGGCAGTGTTCACAATGCTGTTGAAGAAGAAGCGTCCATAAAGCATGAAATACTCCAGTATGAAATTATTATGATTAATTAACATATTCATTCATTTATTCTTTATCAATACCGCTTATCCTGCACCCCATTCGACTGTTTAATTGGGATAATATTGGGTTTCGAACACTCATAAACTGTCACAATGGGATCTTTTCCTTTTTTTTTCTTCAGCTTTCCCTCAAATATCTGCGACTTCCATTTGTACCGACATCCCAAACAAAATCCCCCATCCCACATCTGAGAAGGAGGGAGAGCACAAATGGCAAATCAGCTGACATTGCAGAATGCTGGAATGCGGAATAATTTGTATGCTGAATTTACCGCATACATTCATGGCTTCATTCTGACCCTAAATTTAGCTTTTTCAATCTGTACTTTGTGAGCTCTTAACTCGACCTTAGGTGAACTGTATCCTTAACTTCCCCTTAAAACTACATCGGTCCTCGGAAAATTTGATGATTTATGCTTCGGTGCACCGGTGTGATTTGCAACAGGAAGGTGAGTGCCAGCAGTGTGAAAGTAAATGTGTACACACACACACACACACACACACACACACACACACACACACACACACACACACACACACTCACACACTCACACACACACACACACTGCTCCACTTCTATATTCTTCAGTCAGCGCTCACCTACACAAGGTTAAAGTGGGCAAACATTTTCAGCCTCTAATTTATGGGCTTCACAAATACACAGTGCTGTTATTGTTACATCGGATGTGTGTGTGTGTGTAGATGTGTGAGTGTGTGAGTGAGTGTGTGTCACTCCAGAAACATACGTGGAAATGTGTTTTTCCGAAAATTATTATTATTATTGTTGTTGTTGGTGGTATTATTTTACTAAATTAATGGTAATAATACGGAAATTATTATCATTATAACTATTATCATCATTATAAGTTATCAGTAGTGCACAATATCTTGAAACCATGTGTAAAGTAACAAACTACTGTAACTAAAGAAAATTGCTGATCAGTTTCAGAGGTCTGAGGTAGAAAGGGTAGTTTTGATAATACTTACAGTCTGTGTGTGTGTGTGTGTGTGCGCGCGCGTGTGTGTGTGTGTGTGTGTGTGTGTGTGTTGGGGTTACACTCGAGCAAAAAATGAAACAAATTGTGAAAACACTATTTTGGCAAACATTAAGAATCCATTCTATCAGACTTTTTTAAGCACACTTTAATTATTATCAATATTATTATTATCGTTGTTGCTGTCAAACAACAAACAACAACAACAATAATCATATTTGTGTTGTTGTTATTAGTAGTAGTATGTAATGCAGCCTCAGGGGGGCACAGGCCAGTATCTCCCTGAGCCGGTCCCAAATTTGAAAAAATGCAGAGGGTTGATCAGGAAGGGCATCCGTCGTAAAACAGCAGAGGAAAAAGTGGTGGAATGCTAAAAATCAGGGAGACAGGTAGGAGAGTACCTAGGATTTTCGTCTGGAAGGAAAGTAGACAAAGAGACTTGGTGGTGGAATGTGGAAGTGCAGGAGTGTATCCAGAGAAAGCGGTTAGCAAAGAAGAAGTGGGACACTGAGGGGACTGAAGAGAACAGACAGGAGTACAGGGAGATGCAGCGTAATTTGAAGATAGAGGTAGAAAAGGCAAAACAAAGGGGCGTTGATGACTTGTATGCTCGGTTGGACAGTAAGGAGGGAGAGAAGGATTTATACAGGTTGGCAAAACAGAGAGATAGAGTCAGAGAGGATGGACAGCAGGTCCGGGTGATTAAGGATAGAGAGGGAAATGTATTGACAGATGCTAGAAGAGTGATGGGAAAATGGAAAGAGTACTTTGAAGAGCTGATGAATGAGGAAAATGAAAGAGAGGGAAGGGTAGAAGAGGTGACAATTGCAGACCATAAAGTAGCAGAGATGAGTAAAAGTGAAGTGAGGAGAGCATTGAAGAGAATGGAGAGTAGGAAGGCAGTTGGTCCTGATGACATACCTGTGGAGGCATGGAAATGTCTAGGACAGGCAGCGGTAGAGTTTCTGGCGAGATTATTCAACAGGATCTTAGAGAGTGAGAAGATACCTGAGGAGTGGAGAAGAAGTGTGATGGTGCCCATTTTCAAGAATAAGGGGGATGTGCAGAATTTCGGTAAGTGTAGAGGGATAAAGTTGATGAGCCATTCAATGAAGTTCTGAGAAAGAGTAGTGGAAACTAGACTGAGAGCAGAAGTCAGTATTTGTGAGCAGCAGTAAGGATTCATGCCTAGAAAGAGAACTACAGATGCAGTATTTGATTTGACAATACCAACAGAGAAGTACAGAGAAGGTCAGAGGGAGCTGCATCGCGCTTTTGTAGACCTGGAAAAAGCATACGACAGGATGCTGAGAGAAGAACTCTGGTATTGTATGAGGAAGTCTGGAGTGGCTGAGACGTATGTTCGACTGGTGCAGGACATTTATGCTGGCTGTGAGACAGTGATGAGAAGTGCTGTAGGTAACAGAGAAGTAAAAAGGTGGAGGTGGGACTTCATCAGGGAGCAGCTCTGAGCCCCTTCTTATTTGCAGTGGTGATGGACAGGCTGACAGATGAGGTTAGACAGGAATCTCCATGGACCATGATGTTTGCAGATGATATTGTGATCTGTAGTGAGAGCAGGGAACAGGTTGAAGAACATCTAGACAGGTGGAGGTTTGCTCTGGAAAGGAGAGGAATGAAGATTAGTCGCAGAAAGAAAGAACATATGTGTGTGAATGAGAGGAACCCGGGTGGAACGGTGAGACTACAGGGAGTGGAGATCAACAGTCCAGAGCAACAGAGAGTGTGGAAAAGAGGTAAAGAAACGGATTCAAGCAGGTTGGAATGGGTGGAGAAAAGTGTCATGGGTTCTATGTGATAGAAGAATAGCAGCCAGAATGAGAGGAAAGGTTTACAAGATGGTGGTGAGACCAGCGATGCTGTATGGTCTAAAAACAGCGACGACGACCAAAAGACAGGAGGCAGAGCTGGAGGTCGCAGAGATGAAGATGTTGAGGTTCTTTTTGGGAGTGACGAGGATGGATAGGATCAGGAATGAGTCCATCAGAGGGGCAGCACATGTTAGATGTTTTTGGAGAGAAGGTCAGAGAAGCCAGACAGAGATGGTTAGGTCATGTACAGAGGAGGGATAGGGACTATATTGGTAGACGGATGCTGGAATTGGAGATACCAGGCAGGAGGTCTAGAGGAAGACCGAAGAGAAGATTTATGGACGTAGTGAGAGAGAATATGATGTTAGCTGGTGTGAGAGAGGAGGATGCGGAGAGTAGGGTTAGATGGAGAAGGTTGCGGCGACCCCTGAAGGAAAAAGACAAAAGGAAAAGAAGAAGAAGAAGATCATCATCTCCATTATTATGTTCAATTGCGCACCCTGTCTGGTAAACATGTGTGAAGTAACAAAGCATTGTAACAACAGAAAATTAGGACTCAGTTACAGAGATCTAACTTGTAAAGGGTAGTTTTGAGGTGACTTGTTTGTGTGTGTGTGTGTGTGTGTGTGTGTGTTGTCGATGGATTTTAATTTCAAATTGATTTTTAAATGTTTAAATCATATTCAGACAAATATTCAAAGTACTTGTTCGTACAAGTAGTCGCTCGTGGTGAAAATACCCGGATGTGATCCAGTCAGCTGTCATTTGTGGCCACCGGCGATCACGTGATCCCCCGCAGGTGTGGGCGAATAAAGCTTGTTGCGTTTTCTCTCACCGCCGCGCAAATCACGCATTCTAAATAAATCAGATTGTGCGGTAGGCGATTCCGAATCTGCATATCTGCCCCCGCAGCTCCAACCCGCAGGCGGAGTTGGACGACAACGGCCCGACCCCCGTCCTGCTGACGGCGCTAGCATCCTTGCTACGTTGATGCCGACAAGGGAGGATACCTCGTCGCCGCGATATGTTAACTCAACTTTTTGATTTTATATTATCCTTCTTTTTAAACGTGTTATGACATTTAGTTGTCCAGTTTGTGTCGCTGACTCAACGATTGCTGCTTCAAGGCTCACTTATTGAACTGTTTCGCTCTAAAATCATTACAAAAAAAATGAATTTGTCCGTCAGCTAACGTCATGATTGGTGACTGAGGGATTTCTTTAATTAAGCAAGCTAGCAGCCGAGCTAAACAGCTAGCCCCCAGAGTGGAAGCACCACTTTCTCTCTAGAGATGACATAAAGGTTGGTTTACTTTTGGGAAATAGCAAATATTAACTTAGTGTCAGTGTGTCTATATGTTTTACCAAAATCTTCAAACAAAATTAGAGAATGCAAAACTGTCCCCCCAATATGATGAAAAAAAAAATTGAATTATATTAAAAAAATCTTGTGAATTATATTTCCTTATTCATCAAGCTTAATACAGATTGCACTGTCCTCGCCTTTAAAAAAAAAAAAATGTGTTTAGTTTTGTTGGCCTCTTGAGTTGTACACTTGTTTTCATCTCTGTTCAACTCTTATTGTTACTTTTGCAGTTCTGCAGTTTTATTTGAAAACAAGATCCTTTTATGTTCCCGCATGTAGTCTGGATTTTGATAATGTGTGTTTAGATTTAGCCGTGTTTGTTTGTTTATGTTTTGTAAGCTAAATATAGTCAGAAAAAAAAAATGAGAGAAAAGTAGATAGATAGGTAGATAGTAGATTTCCTTATGTAAAGACCTATTATTAAATAAATATTTGTTTTGGTAAAAAAAAAAAAAGACGCCAACCTTGCTAGCCTATAAGTGTAGAATGATGTGCAGGTGATGTCATGACTCACCAGTTGAATATCGACTTTGTCACTTAAATGGAAATTTGGAGCATGTCGCCTGATTTGAAAACATGGTACTTTTGGAAAATGAATGGGAATTATGTGATAGAGAGCCTGAATTTACGATTCAGATTTATTGGAGCTTTTTAACCCACGTCCCATCATTAAAGTGCCATCAGAGCACTGTAAGCCCCGTGGTTATTGGACACCATTAAAAACTAAACAACTTCTGCAGCCCAGATTCGTCCCTACCTTTATTTACATGTTTGACTTGAGGTTTATTTTGCAATACAACCGTCATGCAGGTTGATAATTATGTTTATATTTATCAACTCAGAGGTGCGGAGACTTTGGTGTAATGGTTTGTTTACGCTTTAAACTCATCACAGTGTGTGTGTCTGCTCATTGATATTACTCGGCTGTGTTCGCTGCCGTGATCGTAAGGCTACATGACACCTGGTGGTTTTGCCTGGTAAGTAGGGTTTGCGCCTCATCTTTTTGTCAGGTTGTTCTTGTGTGCAGTCACGTGCACACATGCACACTCGCACACACAAACGTACACCACACACTTGTGTGATGATGCAGTTGTTTGTAAGAATTGGAATAAGACTGAGAACTGGCTGTCTTTATGCTTTGGTGGTGGCTTGCTGGCTGCGCTGTCTGCCTGTTGTGTCAAATCTGGACTAGCATTTTAATTGTTGTTACAGAAAAGAACAGTTTTCCTGACATACTGTGGGTGGGTGTGGGGGGGGGGGGGTCACCGACGATTAACAAATGCCTCTGTGAGACAATGTGTCTTTGGTCTGGTATTCACCCACCATATTTAATGCACAATTGAAGTGTGTCCATGAAAATCGGATTGGTGATGCATAATATTGATATGAAAAACAACAACAACAACAAAAAAAAAAAACAACACATATTTTGATGATTTTGAAAAGGTGGTAAAGTTCTCTTATTAATTAAAGGCATAGCCAAAGATGAATTCTGCATTGTTGACGATGTCAAAGACCAAGAAAAATGCTTTGTATAAGATTTCAACTTTTATTTTGTCATCTGCATGTGTATGTCTTGCTATTCCAAATTTGACCTGAGATTTGCCCAATGTTTTTCTCCTGAATATTCAAAAGGAAATCCAAATACCAACATCCTTTCAAGTTGTTGTTGTCATGGATCTTTGTGGTAAGTGGGCAAGAAGGCAGAGGTTATATAAAAGAATGTCAGTTGAAAATAAAAGTTATCTGTCCCTTGGAAGAGTCTGACGAAGACTGACGCTAGAGACAATAGTAAAATACAAACTTAGGTGACTACATGCAGGTGAAATACACAAGGGCAGAGAAGGTAGGTGTGAACCAAGCGAAAAAATAAAGCGTAAACACAAAGACCATGAAACACAACAGTCAAAGCATGTCAGGAAATAACCTAATCTGAGAAGCAAATGTCTAAATACCAAACTATAACTGAAGTCCTAATTATGTTGTGCTTATTCAGTGATTTGACTAAGTATGTAACATGTACTGATTCCCAAACTAGGATATTTCCTCTAGGATTCAGGCCATGTTCCTTTATTCTATGAAACGCAAATTCATTGTGGTCTCTTCGAAAGAAATTGTCAGTCCCTAAGACGGACCTTTTTGAAAAAAGCCTTGTGTGACCCTCTAATCCCCAACTGTAGGTGAAGAGAAAACTCTAAGGTGGGAGTCTGCCTCCCTGGCTCTCCTGACATCCCATATGCTCTCGCCCAGATCGCCACCCCAGGGGGGCCTCTGCATCTGTCAGCGCATCTCAGACTCCGGCGTGAAACCGTGAAAAAAGTGAGATGAGGGCGTCTGGGTGGATGACGCGTTCTAAGACCGGCACCCTCTCTAACTCAGGCCTTTGGCCTCTGCGCTTAACGCTCAGGACTGTGTGTTATGGAGGGTGTAAATATACACGCAGATGTGTAGCCGCTCCCCGTCTCTGGCAGGTTACCTTGAACAGATTGCGTCTCCTTAGCCCTCAGACGTAGGTTCTGACACATGGACAGATGGGCAGCAAGATGCCCCCTCCGTGTCCCGGTGATAGGGATGGATGGGCCTATTTTAAGGTACAATGACTCGTCAAACAACCTGCCGTATATTTGCACAGTGATCTACACGCCGCCATTCAGTTTACGCTCTGCAATAATTTAATCATGAGCACATGTTGCATTTAGTGCTTGAGCCAGATTTAGTAAGCTACACAAGTACAGGACTGTGAGCAGTAAAACACACAAAAGACAGTTATTTGGCCATTTTCTGGAACATTGTTATGTGTTTGCCACATGACACAGCTGTTCCCAGTCGATGCCAGCGACAAGCTGCAGAAAGTCTACGCAAGCAGCTTTATTCAGGACTCTGCTTTGAATTTCTGAGTAGCAGTGTGACGTACGTGTGTGTGTGTGTGTGTGTGTGTGTGTGTGTGTGTGTGTGTCTCTCTCTCTCTCTGGCAGTCTGCCGTGCCAGGCTGGAAGGGGAGTCAGGAACACTTCCATGGATCCGGGCATTAAACTAATGTGCTGGGATCAGGGGCCAGAGACTCGCAAGCTGTCTCTTTGGCTAAAGGCTGTAATATGAATGGGCAGTGAGCTCGCTCTGGCACAGGCGATGGCACCCAAACCGAACACCTGCCCGAACACTCTTCCAAACCCCGCGGAAATATACTTTCATCCATCCAGCGTCTCCTCAGGTTTTGTGATCGATGAGGAATCCAGTTGACCGGATTAAAGCCCCCCTGCTTTGCCGGCCGGAGGGGGCGGTTAGGACCCGTAACTGGTGGCATCCGCGGGTGGGTCGGATCAAACGGGAACACGCAGGTTCCGTGAGAAAGTTACACCTGTTACTGTTTATTTGTGATTTATCCCCTCACAGCTGGTGAAATGTGGTGTGTTCAGTCATGTTTAACAACCGCACTGGTGCCAAAAAACTAAAAGTACTATGTCAATTTGAAAAAAGAGCTGGCCTTGAAACTGTGGGAGGCAAAATCCTGATACTACTCATTACATTAATTCTTTGCTGCTGTGTGAAATGGCAGCAAATCAGACCAGATTCATCAATTGGTATTCTGAGAGTCTGTTTTTTTTTTTTTTCTTTTTTTGCACTTTTAATGACAAATATCCAACAGCAAATTTGTCAAGTACAAGACCCGAACAGCCTGACTCCCTAAATAGAAAAATACTTCACATATGTTTTATTTTCTGTCTTTTTATTAATATGGAAATGTATAAACTCACCAAAAGTTGATTCTTCTTGGACCGAATTTCCCCGAAAACGCAAGTTCTTCACGTCAAAGATAGGCTCTGTCCGTCGGGTAGCTTTGTTTCCTGTAATCTGTCACTGAGCTAAATTTACAACATTAAGTCAAACTAAGAAAATAACTCATTTGGAAAAAGAAATGTAATATGAATTAAGTGTTCATTATTAATGTGTTTTCCCTCCTGACAGTAACATTAACTACATTGTTGTTTGATCAGTTACTGAAATGAGATTACTTTCATGCATCCCAGATTAATGTTGTGTGATTACAGTTACAAATGTTGAGGCTCTGCTCTACCGTACCTTTCATTAGGTATATTTTTTTTTCCATCAAATGAATTTTAAAAAGAGCTGCGTACTTTCACAAAGTGCTATAATTTATCAATAAGAATAACTGCGGGAGCCTTAATAACTTTCATATGAAACCAGATTTATTTTCATTCCCCCGAGGGCGGGGGGCATACAGGCGCTGCTTGTTTCCTCGCTGTGCCGTAAAGTGAAGTCATTTCTGTTCTAGCAGATTTTATTTTTTCGAAGTCCCTGAGTCATCTTCCCATCTCCCTAATTTCATCTGCGATCCGTATCTGCCGTAGCGTCACCGCTTTTTTTCCTCTGAGGGCGGCGGCAGAGGAGTGAAATAGGAGGAATGGATTTGTTGTCACACCGCCGTCAACTTTCAGCCCCTCGACACAGAGAGTAAGGTAAAGAAAATGAAACCCAGATCCCCGCGAGACCTAAAGTATTGTGTCTTTTCAAAAGGATGCGATGCAGAGGTTTATTTTCATTATCAGCTGAAGTTTCTGCGCAGTTTGGGCTGATCAGGTTGCACTTAAAGCCTGTTGGTTTATGTGATCTTTTTTTCTTTTTTCTCTCTTTTCTGCCAATACAGGCTGGCCATCTCCTTCCCTTCTGAATTCTCCTCCATCACAATTTCTCTGGGTCCATCCTCTGGACGCCGCGCTTCATCAGAGACTCCAATCTCCTACATGTCTGGCATTAGCAATTACCGCTGCCGCCAAAAGGTCAGGAGATGTTTTTAAAATGCGACCTGGGCCTTTGCCCGACTGCTCCACTGAAATGTTGTCATACATTTATTGGGTATCAAATGAGGCTTCCACAAATAGTGCAAAGTGGAAGCCTTGACACCCTGACATTTTGTTGCCAAGGTGAAAACCTGTCAGAAGACTTCCTCTCGCCACCCCTGGCCTCTTACCATGTAATCCGAGGTGTCTGATTATTCAGGCTGAATTTACGTCCTAGCGAATCTAATGTGAGAGCATTAAGACAAAGCAGGAGGAAAACAGAAATTCACTTTTACTATGATGAGGCGGTGTTTCATTTTAAATTTCCATAATGGCTGATTGATTTCACAGATATTGATCTATCTGACTGCTCTCTACTTTAAAGATAATTACATAGACTGGGGGGCACAATACCACTTTAAGTAAGATTAAAAAAAAAAACATTTTTTTAAATTCAGGGCTCGTAAAAAGAAGAGTCAAATTTGTGCAGTAAGCACATTACGCATTCTAATCAGCGGAATTATCTTAATTTCTATTCAAAACCAGATCACACACGGCTGCTGCGGGCATCAAAACACATTTTCACACAATTGTACGCATCAGCCTTTCAAAGAATATTTCAGATAAGCCCTAACGTTTGGTTCAATCAGAACAAATGAAACCTGAGTTTTTCATCCAAAGTCTTAATTGTGGTCTGCGCTTCGCTGTGAGCACGCTTTCTGCTGGGGGCTGTGGTTTACCGGCTCCCGCCCATTGTGACGGTAATGGTAAAATGTAAACCCTAATGTGGGTCTAATTCACTTCACCCTTCAGCGGTTTAGATTTTGCCTCATCCATCTCACTTAGACGCTGCACAGCCAGCCAGATCCCGGCCACATAAAGACATCACCTTTATTGCGCAGCATACCGTAGGGGGGCTAAATTATTTATCTTATTTAGCGATGGCATTGCAAAGACTTGTTAAACAAAAGCAGCAGCAGCGTTCTCGTGATACTCCGAGCTGTCTGCTATCCCGCTGCTCTGTATTGGAAGGAAGAGCATGAATAATAAAGATAAATGGCAAACATTTTTCAAAGGTCACACCTTTCTAAGTCAGTTGTCTTTACTGCATTCTGCTATCATGGCTGCGAGGGTGTCCGTAAACAGGCGACTGCGTGTGTTCCAGCGTTTCATGCTTAGCAGCCTCTTCTCTTTTTAATGAAATGACTCAGAGGTCGGTAGATGAATGTGGAAAACAGGTGATGTATTCACTCCAGCAACTTCAGAACACCACACTGACTTTGTATTTACGATGAGACAAGCCAGTTTGCCCTGCAAAAGGTAAAAAAAATAAAATAAAATATGAATATGGCTTCATATGTAATTCTAGCCCTCTGCACCCCATGCTGGGATATGGATTTGCTCCGAGCTCGATGGAGCGCTTGAAGTACTGCGGCTCTTTTTGATGAATACCGCCTGTACCGCGGTGGCTGTTTTATATGCAGTGTCATCTCCTGATGTTGCTTTTTTGGTTAAACCCTCTACGCCTTCACTTCTTTATTTGCCGGTCTCTGATTCTATCTCAAATAGTTCGACAGTTCCTCTGTAATAATGGATAAATGGATAAACTAATTGCAGATCTTGGGATAAGGTATTTGGCTTGATAGGCTATAGATTGACTGGCTGGTGGGGTCTGCCCGGGCCAGGGCAGTGGCTCCGCTTGCTTTGTTTGAGGTCTCGTGCTGCTGGAGAAAGATAAGGACACCTTGACAATGGGAGAGCCGGGTTGCATCCTTTGTTTGGTCGATAAATTATGGATGGCGTATCTGATCAGAGATCATGACCTCTGTGCCCTTATCCTGGCGTATTCTTACCACTGCTCATCTATAGTACTAATAATTAATAAGAGGCCTGGCTGTGGGATGTCTAAGGTTTTTAAGGAGGAAATGTACGTTTTAACTCGGAACATGCAACTCCGCTGAGGGATTTATAGAATTTTACGGATCTTTTTGCATTTCTCGTGTTTTTCTACTTACCGTCTCATCAGATTAGATCTATTTAAAGATCTATAATACTAATAGACCTGAAACTTAGATGTTATCAATACACCTACAGAGTGTCAATTTGCCCAGCCATGTATAAAATTGAAATGCCTACCAATAGCCTGTCGCAGACATTTGTTTCTAATGTATCAGGTTTGATTCAGTAATATCCAGCTTCAAGGTATCATTGTTTTTTTTGTTTTTTTTCCAGTATTGCAGTATTTAACCAAGGTATTAGTATTTTAGTCTTATCCCAAACTACAAACATGTTCTGTATCTTAGCATAGAAGCTCAAGTACATTGAGTTCATTACCTTAGCCAACCTTCACTGCTCTCTCGGCGGTTTAATATTAAAAAAAAAAATGCTTTGTATGTAGGATTTCCGCTAAGGTCAGTTGCTGAAGCTGTCATGGTCGTAACAGTCGCTGCAAACCTAATGATTTGATGGGATGCAGTACGTAATTTGCCTGTTTGCCATGACTCTGCATGCCTCTTTGCTCCTTGAATGAGTCTGTGAGAGCTTCACCGTGTTCTGAACATCAGACGGTTTTAGCAGTTCTTAGATGTTCCAACGCATTTACAGTCTGAAGTAACATCAGGTTGGAATGGCTTAAACGCACACTAATTTTTCTGAGCTTGTCAGACACTAAAACAGACTCTTGACGCAAGCGGCTTTAGCCCTCAGTGTGTCCTATTCTACTTCACCGGTTTAGTTCCCTTTTGGTCATTTCTCTTCAACTATTTCCATAAAAGTTGAGCCATTTTTCACTTTCGTTATGACTTTTTTTTTTCCCCTACTAACCAATTCTCAGCTCAGTCTTGGCTGCTGCGATCCCTGCCTCGATGCTCTTCCTGCAACACCGACACTTTCGTAATTGCCTTTTTTTTTTTTTTTTTTTTTTTTTTTTTTACCCCCCCCCCCCCCCCCCCCCTACCCCCCGGGCACGCACCCCTTTTACCCCAAGGGGAGCCGACCCCAACAAAAAAAAAAAAAACCCACCCCCCCCCCAAC
>CAAKHD010006266.1:39135-51098 GCA_901007705.1 Fistularia tabacaria
TTTTTTTTTTTCTTTTTCCCCCTCTCCCCCCCCCCCTTTTTTTTTTTTTTTTTCGCAATTTTTTTTTCTCATGCCTTTTGTTCCAAACAGCAGTCCCCCCCCTCCCCCCCCCCCATCTCCCCGCTCTGCGTTTATGCATACGCTTCACTTTTATCCTAATTCAATAGCCCCGCTCGGCTGAGTGAGAAAATATAATTTATCGCGGATTCAAATGCATATATTCAAACATTCCAATGTCATAATTTCAATGACGTAATTCTCAATATTAAATAACCCGAACGACGCACGATTGATCGTGAGCATCCAGCTGCCTCCGCAGGTGACAATTTAAATATCACACCATCCGAGTTCCCCATTTGATGGGAAATAGATGCGGCATCCTGCGTATAAAGACGTCAGCAAAACAACATTAGGTTGTGGAGAGGAGTGAAGGTAATTGGATTCTTATTGACCAATATCCTCGGTGAACTTTCCCTCTCCTCCCAGGGAACTGTACACCGGGGAAATTTTTCAGTAACCTTTACACATGAAGCCGCGGGGATCTCATAGGATGCGTTTGGCCTCCCCGCGCTCCTTCTGCATCTCCACATTTCCAGCATGTTGCCCGCCGTGTTGAGCAAAGCCAGTGTTAGGCCTCTCACGCTGGAAGCGGGCCAGTTAGGAATGTCATTTTCAAAATGGGCTGCCTCTGTGATAAATGCCCTGCTGTCTCAGGATCAGGACCCTGACACTGTGACGCTCCGGGATACGGCTGCTTATAAAGAAAACTGGTCACATACAGGGGCGGTAAAGAAACTTTACCGCCATATCATTAACCTAATGGATATTCCTGTGCTCCTCTGTCGCTCCTGAAAGAGTCGCCATGAAAACGCTACGACGGGAAAATCGCAGTTTGAAGATCTCATTTTACATAAAAGCTTGGGTTGCCGCTGAAAGTGCCCACGCTGTTGACTCCTCAGCCAGTTAAATACTTCCAACTAGGATGGAAAATGAAAGAGATGTTTGATATGGAGTCTTAGATAAACGTTGGAATGTCGATTTATTTCCCCCCTTTTTTTTGTTTTTATATGTGCCAAAATGCGCTTCTACCGGGGAGCAGTGTGTATTAGAATTAAATGAATTAAAAATGTATTTCCCTTTGTCATAATGATTTTATTTTCAAAATAATTTCAATTTAAGGGCCGGTATTTCATCAATTCAATGCAGTTATTGTATTTTCTAAGTTATCCCACAAAGCACACTTGTCCTTGATTTTTATTTGCTTTTGTCTGAATTGAGCTAACATAGCTTTCCTCTTCTTCTTCTTTTTTTTTTGTTTTCCCGCCTGTGTGTTTTTGTTAGAATTACACAAGCAGTTGTTCAAGCAAACCATAATGTTTTGACAAAAGCCCCATGGGATCTATTGCCTCGTTCGTTGTCCGGAAGTATACCGATGGCGGATGGCCAGAGTTTTTTTTGCTTTCGGGCAGCAAATGTTATCCATAACAGATCCCACCCAAAGAGTGTTTTTAAATGTAGTTGTAGAGGTTGTGAAAACCATGTGTTGCTTCAGGTTGTGTCGACGGACGTGCGCCTTTTAAGGTTAGATCAAAAACGGCACATACAGAGTTTAAAACATCGTGTTCTCGCCTTCAGCTTCAGTGTCTTCGTCTAGAACCGCTGATCGTACTGGAGTTTGACGGCAAGCGGGTCAAGACCAGCTCTTTAAAGAGGTCTCAGTCTGGTTGCCATGGTTCCCGGCCGAGTGTGATTGCGGCGTAACAACCTGCCCGAACGATTTGCACCGAGGACATTAGACTGCCTGGAAAAAGTGGCAGGTGTGAAAAGGCCCTTTGGATTGTTTCTAAAGAATCGGGTTAAGAATTAAACGAACCGTTGCAAGTACGACAATTAACTCATTAGCCGCCGCGCAAAATAACACCGACAAAGATAAAGGAATAGCTTCAGTTCTTCACGGCACGGCTTCCTCAAGATGTTCGGGAGAGATCCTGAAGATTCTGGTCCTTTTGATGAGACTTCAGAGTGCCGTTGGCTGCAAGTCTAGAGTTACGAAAAACTTTTTGCGCGACGGTGCATTACTGTGCGAGAAGTAGCCGCCAGACCACGATTAAATCGTGGTTCAATCAGAGAACGCACACAGTCAGCAACATTTCTCAAATAATCTGACATTCGGGCCCATGATCGATCGGTATTAACAAACCCGGCATCTGCCAAGAAAATATTTCCCGCAAAATGACAACACCATCCCGTACTGTTGACGCGGGGCGGGACGGAGCCCGAGGGGCCGGCCGCCAACGTCGGACCCGTCATCAAAGTGCTTCAGCAAAAGTCCGGATTTATCAGAAAAGCCTGCAATTTTCAGCTCCTCAGCTGTCCGGTTTGGATGGGGCTCTGCAGCCTGAGATTCTGCCGGTGTCCGACAGAAGTGCCGCTGCCGCTGAAGTGCGTCCGCCTCAATTTGTAGCGCCTTCTGAGATGATTTCCCGACCGTGCACAGTGATGGCCTCGCTGTCAGCGGCGAACCTTCGCCGTCCCTCCGTCAGCCCGTTCGCTCTCCCTGCCCCGAGAGCTGCCAGTTACGGCGTGTGATTTGTTTTCCCGACCATTCAGAGTAAACTATTGACAAACCCACTGAGATCTCATTTTCCTCCATGCTGTCTTGAACGTTAACAGCAGCGCTGACCTTCATCTCCAGGATTTTAACTGCACTGCACATCATCATTTCGCTGGGCAGTTAGCTGTTTAAAAAATTACATCAATAGGTTTCTGCAGTAACGTGTTTGTAATAATTACTGTAGAAATTTTGGTAATGATTAGGCTATTATGCAAATGACTATATTTAGTATATAAATGCTGCAAGCATGTATCCTGAATGAATAAAGAACAAAATGTAGACGTGAACTTAGTATGAATCACTCAAACACACAGACAGGCACAAATATGTATTTATGTCCGATGATATTTGAACCACAGAGTACTTTTTGTCTTTGCTTGTGTGATATAAATCAAATCTGTATTTCCCATTCCTGAAAAGAAATTCCAAGGCTTGTCTAAGACCACAGATGTAAAAGCGAAGTCAGAAACCGCTGAGAAAGATTATTTTGTAGAAACTAGGGGCGAGATGTGAGAACAAAAGTAATTATCCCTTTTGCCACCGTAGCTTGTAGCTTGGGCTGTAACTCGTGCACCGGGTGACAAGGACCGGTCTGATTTGAAGGGATTATGTAATGTTTACATTTGATTCCGGTATTTTCTGTCCTGTGACGACAGAACACGACGCACTCACGTTTGACACCACATTCTGCCGAACATATACAGTATATCAATCGTTAACGGGTTCGAACCGTCACTTGTCTCTTTCAAAGAGCTGATAGTTGCTTTAAAATGCCTTTCATGAATATTCCTTTCGTCATTTTTCTGGCTTTCTCTCTGCAACCTCCTGCGACCTGGGTCGTCTGTGATGCATTTTTAATGAATTTCTTTTTAGATCAGTCGGTCCTGAATAAGTACAAAAACTTTGCATTGCCTTTGAGCGTAAAGTTTTTTTGTTTTTTTTCTTGCCAAAAATTGAAAGAAAATAAAATGACCTTGTATTGGGACATTGAGTTCATTGTGTAATTGTCCTAGCAAACTGTTGGTGACCCTTTTTTTCAGTCTGAAAATTCTCAAATTGGAACTTCCAAATTAGCAGCATTGCATCTTGATTAGATGTTTTTCTAACTGCAGTGTTTTTTTTTTTTCTGAAAAAGACGCTTTAACCCTAAAGGTTGATTAGGTTTTGTATGTAGGCCATGTCTGTTCCTGCTGCAGAGGGATTCTATTTTGTTTTGTGGTCCTGATTGGGGTTGTTATTTTTGTGCAGCCACCAAAAGTCTCTTTATGGAGCAAGTAGAAGTTCAGCAAAAAGAATTCGAAGGCGGAGAGCGCCGAAAATGTATGGTCCTCATATGAGGACACGCGGAGTCAGTCGGCCAGTGGACGCTTTAATCAGGTGGTTTACTTGTGATATCTGCTGGCATCTCAGGCCCCGTTCACACGGCAACGTTTTGGAGCAAAAATTCAAAACCTTTGTTGCGTTTCGGCCATCCGGCCGCACGAGGCTGATATTTACACTCGCTGCCAAAACCCATACATGTGCTTTTATTGCGTCAAGACAGGAAGTGTCTCTGTGCCTGCGCGTGCTTTAGTTGATCACAAAATGTCTCCGACAACGTTCCTGGTGTTTACGACGGGTCTCTTGGCACCATTTGAAAATGGCGACTGAAAACGAAACCTTGCGTGGCCGTGGAAACCGGGCCGCGGCCCACCCTTCTGTCTTGTTGCGGTGACGGGCTGCTGTCGACAGATTACAGCTTGGCTTTTGTAGAGACTATGAAAAAAAACAACTAACCGTGTCTAACTTGGTTCACGCTTGGCTCATCTGGGCCACTGTTTTCCTCCTCGGTGGGGGCGGGGTGTGTGAGTAACTTGCTATTTCAAGCTGACTCCGCAAACTGCCGGGCTCCCCTCTTTGCCGAGGCCCACCGTCGGGCTTCCATCTCCCACGTGTCCCCCGCGGCCAAACAGCCACGCTCGCCGCCGGCCCGCCATAACTCTGGCTACTGACGACTCCCCGAGCCGTCTTTGTAATTTAAGACGTAATTTCCTTTTCTCCGGAGCTTTATAAAATCTATATTGCAACCATAAACAATCGGGGCTTTCCGTCGAGCCTCCCCGTCCTCCTCTTTATATATGCAGCGAGATATTATTGGAGATGTACGGTTGTGTTTTTCGAAAGGCCGAGCGGCGATGAAAGGCGGCGTAAGGCCATCCTTTCAGGTCATCTGGACGACCTGTAAACTTTAGCTGTCTTAGTCTACATTTGCACTTTGAATGAGATGTGAATCCTCTGTGAAGGCCCAGGACGTTTCAGGCAGGAAACCCCCCCCCAAAAAAACAACCCAAACCTAAGCAAGGAAATAAATGGTCGTAATCAAATGGGTATAAAACTCCTGATGGCCAGGAGAAATCCACCGCAGTGCTACAGAAGTGTCTCCAGAGGGCGCTAAAGTACATGTTCACGTGACATGTGATTTTGATTTTACATCCAATATATGACATCTGCACAAGGTCTTCTTCACGTCACACTGATTTCTTTATGATGGCAAGTTTTTGCGTCGGTGACTTTAATCCGATATGTTGGATTGTTGTCATCCGGTGGTTGGATGTGATGACGTGTCACAGTATCCTTTCACCCCTTCATTCATTCATTCATTCATTCATTCATTATCTGGGATGGACTCCATGTTTTTAGACGAGGGGAAGAACCCGGAGGGAACCCAAAGGTGACATTGGGGAGAACATGCAAACCCCCACACAGAAATCCGACCGGCGAGCTTGATGCTTGGAGGCGTAGGCGCTGACCACTGCACCACAGTGACGCCTCACTGCGTCCTGAATCAAATAATACTTTGAATAAGATATTACTTTATTGATCCCCAGTGGGGAAAACAACAATAACAATAACAATATGAAAAAGCCAGTTTGAAAAGAAAGAATATATACATGCGCAAACATATATATACACACACATACATACATATATTCATACACATTCCCATACCTACATATATATATTTTCACATATATACATATATAGATAAATAATGCATACAAACTAGAATAAATAGGTAAGTGACCAGTAGTAGTTAGGGGAATCATCTTTTTGATGAGAACATCTCCATTCGCCTCAGACGTCACCCGCTTTGTCAGTTTCTGAAAACGTTCCCCTTCAAAGAAAACTTCGGTCTCGTTTGACTAAAATGTCGTCTTTTTACGTTGCGAAACTTCGTAAGCCAGGTTGGGACGGAGGGAAGTGCAGATGCTCGGCTTCGAGGAGCAGTGTGACTCCTGAGTCTCCTGAATGCCACTCGTCCGGGGACGTAACAGATGTTTTTTTTCGTGACGGTGAAGCATCCACGATGGCTGGTTCTCGCCTCCCCCGCGTCTGCTTTACATTGCCTTCGTTTTTCACACAGCGAGGAGTGACCTG
The DNA here is from genome assembly GCA_901007705.1 of Fistularia tabacaria. Lineage (NCBI taxonomy): Eukaryota > Metazoa > Chordata > Actinopteri > Syngnathiformes > Fistulariidae > Fistularia > Fistularia tabacaria. Next base: position 45,167 of record CAAKHD010006266.1, read on the forward strand.
AGTTACGCGACGCTCATACAGTTGTCACCTCACATCATTATTTTTCAGCTGTGATTTGTTAACAGTTTTGGAAGTGGCGCCGGTTGACTCCCGTCTGGCAGTGACAGAGGAGCCGCATCTCGGCGGCTCCGCAGTTTGCAGGACACGCCATTAAACAAACACGCTGCTATTTTTCACCGCTGAGATTCATGTCGAAACATTTTTTATTCATGCACTCCACTCGTAGCGGTGGACACTGATGCGTGAAAAAAAAAATAACCGTGATTTTTTTTTTTTTTTTTTTGCCCTGGTGGTTATTCATCATCTGCCGGACAGAATGTCAAAAGCAGTGAATTTCAGTTTTGTATTGTTTTGCAGCGGGGCTAATTATGCATGTCTAAGTCTCCAGCTACCATAATGATTTGTGCTTATGAGGCTGCTCATTGTGTCAGTTCCATGTGTCTGCTGCGACAGAGGCTCCAGGCATTATTCCACTTCAGCCTGACACCGGTGTCCCTTCCAATTCCATCTCATTGCATTAGTCATTAAGCTCGGCAGTGACACCACCCATCATATCATTGCCTTAATCACATCTGAGCCCCGCTGTGTACATACCGCCATATCATTAACACGGACTCCCACCGGCCCCGACTCCCCCCGGTCCTCCTGCTCTTGCTTTACTTTTACATCACAGCTTTGACCCCGCCATTTCATCTATCAGGTGCGGCTGTCCAGGTGCGCGCGGTGACAAATGCCGCACCCGCCCAGTACCGGTTCATCCCGGCGATAGCTTCTGCTGTCTCGTATGCAAAATTATTCATCCGCAGGTACGGCTATTGAAATGGCGGAGGTAATGAACAGGGATGGAGTGCAATTTTGGTTCCCGGCCCTTACAATATGGCGGGGGGAATGTGTGTGTGTGTGTGTGTGTGGGTTTGTTTGTGTGTGTGTGTGTGTGTGTGTGTGGGGGGGGGGGGATCTCGCCATACTTTTACCATTACACAACAAGCGGAGCAGACTGATATGGAAGTGGTAGTATTTTTTTCCATGCCCGGTCTCCAGGGCTAATGATGCGGGAAACATGGCCAGGCACACTGATTATAAAAGAGGTGTGTGTGTGTGTGTGTGTCCGTAATAGAAGTTTGCTGAGGTGATGATTACAGGCACCTGTCTATCTACCTAATAGACAACTCTGGCAGGTGAGACTGAGGTTCTGGATTCACACATGAATATCCTCAGGGAATGTGTGTGTGTGTTTGTGTCAGTGAATATGTGTGTGTAGAAATACAAAAAAAACTTTAGCCCACGGGTCAGAATTTGATATTTACATTTTCTTTCCTCAGCATTTAGAAATGGAAAGCCTACTTTCAGCCTCCGCTTGGCTGCCGTGAGAGAACACAATAAAAGTTTCATTTGCAGAGAAATGCTAAATGATACCTGCGGTGTTTTTTACTATATCGAACCAGCTATTCCAAGTGTCAGGCAATCCATCTTTTTTTTTTTTTTTTTGTTCGTGCGCTCTTGCTCTGACTAAGTGATTGTAATACATGAATTGACAAATCTAATTCAGGGGACCGTATTCCCCCACCGCCGCGCACCGAAATTTACTGTTTTATTTGCTTCCTCCGCTCCCCGACGCCCATAACGGTGTCCACCTCACTAAAGATGTTATATATCTAGGTATTTTTAGCCCAGTGGAGAAACCTCCAAACAGCGGTATTTCCGGACACGAATGCATAAAACAACTTTCATTTGCCAGATGACTGCATATATGCACTGTAACCTCATAAAAATGACAGAGGGCAAAGTGTGATTTTTATTGGTTGGCACCTCTTAATGTATGCATAGCGGAGATTCTCGACGAGGCTCCTCTTTTTTTTTTTTTTTTTTTTTTTTCTCCCTAACATGTGTTGGCTGTTGTGGTTCGATGCCAAAAAGCGCAGCGCGTCAGAGGCTCATCTCTTTTCTAATAGAAACTGAACCCTGTCAGCTTCCTTTTAGCAGGTTATGATACGCCACGCTGGTCAAGCCTCCGATTAGAGCCCTGTTTGAATGGCGGTGGTGGTGGGGAGCGAGGGGGCGATGGGTGTGCTTGATGGATTAAATGCACAGAAGCCGTGACATTTTATCACTTCAGTGGAACAAAGGTCATTGCTCGACGCCGCTCCCTCGCACACGTCTCAGACTGTTACGCACCTCGGTGTGCCAAGAAAGCCGGTGGCCGTTTGTTATATTGATTCATTTAGAATATCATCATTATTTTCAAAAATTTGCAGTCATGACTGTTGTTGGTTGAGAATGAAATGGTGATATAAGGAAATAAATAGTAACATTCAATAATACACACGTCATTTCAATGAATGGCTCGCTTTGACAGGCCAGGTTAACAGGAAAGACTGTTCAAAACGTGGCCAACCTATCTGAAACGGATGATAAAACCAACAAAATAAATTAAACATGCAATGCTAACAGCATATGCTGTTAGCATTTCCTTGATTTCTGTTATGTTTTTGTTTATGTTTTGGAATAAAATAAACTGAGCAAGTCAATTTTTTGAAATAAGATAAACAAGATGGAGGGAGGACACCAAAGATATACAATCATAATATAAGTCAGTAAAAAGGAGAAATATTAACACATGTATGTATGTGTATTTATATATATATATATATATATAATTGAGAATATGTTGAATATTTGGAGTATGATGGGTTTTTTTTTTAATACTATATGTATTATAAGCTAATACATATTATTAGTACATATCAACAGACAGTATTTGGACGACTGCTACATCATAGTAATGATATTGCACCTTGGCTGGCTTGTCAGGTTATGAGGAAGTCAATTTTTCAGAAACATTTTTTTTGTTGCTGAGGGGGAAGTGTCCCTTAACCTGCGGGAGCTCTCCGTATCTATGACGACAGGGATCCTGGCACCTCCTCAGGTTCTAGTGGATTAACCCTATCTGTAATACGGCCCATTCGGAGGCCTGACTGATGACTGTCACAGCCCGGGTCCTCAGGAGACGCCGCGGTCTGCCTCAATCTGAGGTTTATGTGGAATTAACACAGCTGGAGTTGATGGTAAATGACAGCTGTTGGGGTCCCACCAGGGACCCGCCTTAGCGGGATAAAGGTATTCCAGCGCTGTGGTTTTTTTTTTTTTTTTCCAGCATGTGTGCAGCTGTAATAAGCTCCGCCAGGCCACTCAGGTGTGAGGAGAGATAGGATATCTGCTGCCGGCTCTGCCCCCACACACACACACACACACACACACACACCCCGACAAGATATTACAGCAGAATCAAATATAATTACAGAACATGTCAGCGCCATCTGCCCCAGGCCGCCTGGGCTGTAACTATGGCTACGGCTAACAACTATTTTCATTGTCGATTACACTGTTGGCCGTTACGAGTTTGGGAATGTGCAGAATCGGACCGCGTGACCGAAAATTGCAAGGCCCTCCCTTTTTTTCCTCCATCGGCGCTGAATTACTGCAGCTAATGGCCCTTTTCAAGTGGACGTATTGCTACATATTAGAGGGCTAAAGTGAGAATAATTTGCAGTTTAAATGTAACAAACAGCACGGCAATGGATGCAATATCTCACTCGATGTTTTACAGCTGTGGACAATTTAGCAGCGAGGGGTTTCTTAGACAATCCAATGTTCATGTCCCGCCGTAAATGTTCATCGTTTCACGTCCTTATTTGATGCATCTCCAGAGACGACAGATAAAATCCTAAAACTGCCCTCTCATAAGTGGCCATAAACTGGCCCATTGTTTTTCAGCTGCCAACAGCAGTGGAATCTATTCCTCTGCGATATCTGCCTGTTTTCCGCCAACATATTTTCCAGCAAGTTGTCTGCTGGGGCTTTTTGACTAAACTGACGGATGTTGCAACAACCGCAGGGCGTGCAATTCTGTGAACTTCCCGACGAGAGGAAAAAAAAAAACGATTGTTGTTTCAAGCTCTGTTTTGTTTTCAGAGCCATGCAGTATCAGCCATTTGGTATTTAAAAGAAGGAGAAGAAAAAAACACACACAAAGCCCAACGTTTGAGTTCAAGCTTATTGTGAGATTAAAATTGAAAAAACTGCACGCGGTAAATTGTTTCAGTCAGCCGCTTCCCAGTTATTTCCGGCTTTTGTTTCATAAAAGAGCTTTTTTTTTTTTTTTTTTAAACCACTTTTCTTATAAATCTCACGTTTCTTAGATTTCAATTACTGCACGTCAACAACATTTGCGAAGTAAAAGCATTATCTTTAACCTTGTATATTTTCGCTCCGAAGGATAGAAAATTCTATGAAATGAAATGAAATGACTGGCGGAAACAGACGAACGAGTCGTTTTGAATCGTTTGGAATCGTTTTGAATCTCATGCCTGGTCATAAGAGTCATCAATACCTGATATTTTGGGCTGGTTTTACTGTGTGTTTTCAGCCGTGGTTGCTTCATAGAATAAAATATGCTTGAATTGTCATTTTAAAATTGTGTTTATTACTGTGGTAAATCTGTCCTTGTGTGGCGGAGCAGTGATTTTCCCCATGTCGAAATTTCATTTGAACCTTTTTGGCGAACCAGCGGCTCTTTTATCGCAGGGCCTTTTTATTGAGAACCGCGGCTGCGATCGCAGCTTTGAGCGACTTGAACGGCAGCCAATCAAACATCGACACGTTAGGGCAGACGCGCACACACCGTAGATCTTTCCCCCAGATCTCCTCGAAACGAGGAGCTACACAACGCTGAAGGTGTTGGAAGTTTTTAACACCCCTTGAAGAACCCCAAGAAAGCCCTAATGAAGGTTTGGTGGCTGTTTGCTCACAGTGGTTTTAAAACAGGTGGTGAAACACGAGACGAAAGCGACGTGACGTTGGAGCTCGGACTGATGGTGTTTAACCCGCGGAAGTCAAACCGAAGGGAATTCACGGACATTTTGCACAGAGCCGTGAACACATCAACTGTGTGTGTGTGTGTCTTTTTTATTTATTTATTTTTTTCAGTCCACACGGTTTGCCGTTGCCGTGTTGTCGCTGGGCACTTTGCGGCTGTGGAGAATCTGTGTCTAAATCCAATTTTTTTGGCGCTGCTTCATTATTGTGTAAAAATGGGAGATCACGATGTTGAACGGGCTATTGCTGACCATGTGAAAAGTGTGTGTGTGTGTGTGTGTGTGTGCGTGCGTGCGTGTGTGTGCGTGCCTGCGTGTGTGTCCATCCTTCTCTGGACTAAGTTGACAGGGAGCCCTCCCAGGAAAAGCGATTATTCAAGAAAAGTCGTTTCAGCTCACGGTTATCCGACAAGTAGAAGTGAAACTACGAATTGAATATTTTTGCTCCATTAATGTAGAATTGAGAGATGAGTGGTGACGCACGTGAACCCGTTTTTAATTGAGACACTGACATCATAATTTGCACAGACTTTACAAAGTTTGATACTTTCGCTCAGTTTATCTTGAACGAACACGAGGCTGTGAAAAGAACGGCCTCATCGAGCGCAGACGTATTCGAGCAACGGCTTAAAATAATACCATTACTCTTATTCAATTTTTATTTTAACCTCAAATCCTTCAGACTTAACCGCCAACTGCGGTAATTATTTATTCTTAAATCACCTTGGTTTCCTGGTTGTGAAAACACGAGTGGATCAATGAAATTTATACCAGAAATGTGTTTGCTGTAATGTGGAAAGATGAGAGAGAGAGAATTCAATACAGTCCGATCCTTTAATTTTGGTTTCTGTGGTTGTTTTTTTTTCCCCCCTCCTCATAGTTTAGTTCATGTTTTGGCCAGCGGTGCTGTCTTCTTCACTCCTCCAAAAAAAAAAAAAAAAAAAAGGAATTATTTGAGAGACAGTCTTATTGCTGGTCAAGTTTGACCGACATTCTTCATAACCCTGAGATAAAAAAAAAAAAAAAAAAAAAAGAAAATCAACCTCCTTTTGAAAAAA
>CAAKHD010006269.1:42690-55433 GCA_901007705.1 Fistularia tabacaria
CTTTTTTGTGCCCTGTTGTTGCCACGGCAGCGCCCCCTCACCCACCATCACACACACACACACACACTCACACACACACACACACACACACACACACACACACACACACACACACACACACACCCTCCGCAGGACATTGAAATGGTCTCTCCGAGGCCGCGACCTTTGTAAATTGTATGCAACGAAGAAACGGCGAACGTAACCATTATTTTGAAACTGTGTATGTAAAAGTTATATTTTTACATGTAGAACGTTGTGTTTTAGAAATGCCTCGTATTCCGGGTTCTTCTTCTTCTTTTTTTTTTCCCTCCTCTTCCCTTTTTTTTTGTTAAAAAAAAGTCAAAATCCAGTGAGTGTTGAGATAAAAAAAGTGTCGCATTGAAGCTGTAGTGAGGTCAAAATCCAAGATTTCTCTATTGTTTTTTTTTTTTTTATTATTTCTACTTCGGGGAACATTTCAGAGAGAATTCAGGACTTTGACTTCCGCCCGCATTCTGTGTAAATAGTCATAAAACATTGCCGCGGGGGTGTGAGGGGGCGGGGCTTGCCCGGTGAAAAGCCAATGGGAAGGTGTGTTTTTCGGCGATCGCCCGGTTTTCGGCAAATCAAACGCAGGGCAAGGGGCGGGGCAAGCCAAAGGGGGCGGGGCCTGTTTTTTCGGCGGGCCGAGGACGGACGTGACTCGACCGCGGGACCAGAAAAAAAGCCCCGATTTTTATTTCCCATTCCTCATTCCCGCGCCAGAAATCAGTGCCGACGTTGATTTGAAGTCCATCGGCTCTGACGGCTCATGCATTCAATCCGCCCGGGTCGGCGACGGGAACTTAAAGAATTGTATTTTTAAGTTGCTTCCCCCCCAAATAAAGGTATCGGGGTCATGAGTCGGTCTTTGTTTTTTTAACCTTTACCGCCAACTGTTCTTTTGTCTTTCTTGGGAATTGGATCAGACACGAGGATTGAGTCTGTCGGTGTAATTGCTCAATGTGTTTTTAAGTAATGTTATTATTATTATTATTATTATTATTATTATTATTATTATTTTCCTTTTTTTTGCAATGCTTGATTTCGTATCTCCTCTTTGTCGTATAATCATGTCATCTCTGAAAAAAGCGAAAAAAAAAAAACAGTATTTTCATTTTTATGTTAGCCCTGATCTTTCTTTTAGCCGAAATGTTAACTTTTTATTTCCTCTTCCCTCCTTATTGTACATACGAACCTCGTTTCTCTTTTTCAGTGACTGTGCCAAGAGCTTTGTAATCTGTTACTCTGTACCAGTTTTACTGCAATAATGAGTTGAATTCAACATGGCCGCTCCTGTCCTTTGTTTCCCTCCACCGTTTACGGGTAAAAACCAAAAGGGGAGTGTCTCCTTCCTCCTGCCCATGAAGGAGCCGGAAGCCAGGGGAGCTCGACGAACACTCTGTGGATTTCGAGTGGATCCTGAGCGAGGAGGTCCTCGGCCTCTGATGTCCTCCTCGCGGGGTTCCTCAGGGTTCCCCGGGTTCCTCCAGACACACGCAGGAGGTTCACCGGAGACCCCGGTCCTCGTCGGTGTCGTGTGATTGGACGATCCACGGGGAACCCCACCTTCCGGAGATAACGAAGGAATAAGGGAATGTAATGCTGTGATAACTTACGCCAATCTTAACCAGATAAACAAATGAAGCCAATTCTAAAAGGCAGGGTTCATTTAGTGGATGATAACCGGGTGTTCAGCGATTGGGGCAGCGTGAATACGGCACCGCAATTAGACTCATTCCACTCACTAAACTGGATGGGAAATTGCAAATAAAAAGCAATTATGTTTTTTTTCTAAACTGAAAATAGTAATGACATCAGGGAGAAGCGATTTAATAATGCCCAGAACTGCATGAAAGGAAGAAGCAGAGCTCTAAACACTGCTGGGGCTCATTTGAAGCTCCTCTCTGCCAGCATCCTCCCGCGAATACTGCATTTTTAATGTTTTCATTCATTTATTTCTCTCCTATTCTGCCCTCCATCTCGAGCTCCTCAGTGGAGACACTCGAAAAAGCGGTCGATTTTTGTTTGGGCAGCTCATTTAGCTCAGAACGGACGGGTGAATTTTCCCGCAAAGGTGAAGAGGAACGGTCGCTTCCGTCAAAACGCCGTGCGATGCGATGCTCCAGTCGGTTTCTTCCGGAAATGTTCACAGCCGCCGTCCGGATCGCCTGAATCGGTGATGCTGGGGAGCGGCTAAAGGTCAACGCTGAAGGTCATCCAGCAGGAATGCCGCTCCTCGCTTTCCTTACAAATGATTTCTTTCCGGATGGGTGAGAATGTGGAGGAGTGGGTTTTTGACCTCAGAAACTCGTCGCTCCGGCCTGACTTTTTCCCCCCCGCCCGACGTTTCTCGTCTCCTAGCTACGCTTTGAGCTTCCTCCTCGTGACTGTCCTGCAGCAATAAATGTGCCGTTCTTTTGTACTGCGGCTCTTTGAACGCCTCTTTCTTTGCATTTTCTCACCTCGGGGGGAAAAAGACTTTCTTTCTGTCCCTCTGGCGGACAGTCATCTCTGTTGTCTTCGGTCACCTCCAGGAGATCTGCCGGACATTTCAGGTCCAACAGGCCTTTCCTCGTGCTCCTGCGGTTTCACAGACGCCTGATTTAGGGTTGCGATGGTGAGACATCTCACTGTGTCTGGGAGGATTTTTTAAGTCCTTATCGTCCCCGTTGTTGGACAGGAAGCTTCAGCCACACATCAGCATCAACAAGTCAGAAACAGGACTTCATTCTTTATCAAAGCTATCCGTCCTGCGCTGGGGGACGACCAGGACCCACCAATCACAGGGACACGTGAACACACAATACAATCTACCATGACTGCCGTCATCTTAAGACGACTGAGCGCAGCTGAATAGAAGCGCCAAATCTGAAACAGAAAAAAAAAAAGGGCATATATTGGCCGTACTTGTCCATTTGTAACATGAGAAATTTACGCAGACAGATCTTTTTTAACTTTGAACTAAATACGTAGCGTAAAGCCTTTTTTTAGCGAACAGTGGCTGGAACTCGTCCGGTTAAAAAAAGAAAAAATACGGTCGCCCATCAGGAAAAGTCATCGATCGCCATCTTCATCTTTATCCTGCACGAGAAGCACTGAAGTCGTCTCCTTCGGTGTGGCGATTAAACAGAATTCCTCCGTCACACTTCTTAGTGAGGTGAAGAAACAGGTTCCAGCAGGTTGGAATGAGTGGAGAAAAGTGTCAGGGGTTCTATGAGATAGAAGAACATCAGCCAGAAGGAAAGGAAAGGTGGAGGAGACAGTGGTGAGAGCAGAGATGATGGATGGTTTGGAGAAAAGACAGGAGGAGGAGCTGGAGGTGGCAGACATGAAGATGTGGAGGCTCTCTTTGGGAGTGACCAGCATGGAGAGGATCAGGAATGACATGCTAGATGTTTTGGAGAGAAGGTCAGAGACGGTTGGGTCATGGACAGAGGAGGGAGAGTGAAGATATGGAATTGGAGGTCTAGATGAAGACCAGAGAGAAGATGTATGGAGGTAGTGAGAGAGGAGGATCCAGAGAACAGGCTTAGATGGAGAAGGTGGACTGGCTGTGGAGACCCTGAAGGGAAAAACCCAGAGGAGAAGAAGAAGAAGAAGAAAAGACTTCTCAGTCTCTCGTTTCGTGGTCGCTCTGAATGTCCTTCATGTAAACCCTTCACTCTCATATAAAGTGCTGAGGAGTCGCGCCGCCGTTCACGCTCTCATTCCAATGTCATTTAAGGACAATCCCTCATTGAGACGTGCAACCATTCTCTCAAAACCACGCATCAAATGGAGAAATAAAACCATACACTTTCATTCAAACTTCATCTGGGGACATGCAGCCACTCCACGTCCAATCCAAACAAAGTCTTGTGTGAGTTTAACAAGCCGGCCGCGCTTCTTCGATCAGAACAAACCAATCCAGCTGGTTAGCATCACAAAACCCCTCTGCTGTGTTTATGAAGGCGCCTCTGAAAAGTGTACTCTGGTGATTTCCATGTTGTTTTTGAGCTTAAGTGTGTCGAGGCCGTCATCGTCCCCGAGAAATATCTATTCACGTGAAACGGCTGCTTCAACAAAAGAGTTCGGGGCGAAGTCGATCCACTCGCCTCGGCGCCGGGTTGATTTTACTATGAAACACCGATGTTGATGTTGGACGTTGCTGAAACTCCGGCCCGTTCCATAAATGGCAGCGAGAGAGCCAGCTGCTCGCACGTGGAGGCGGAGCCAAGAGACACAAGAGCGCTGGAAACAAACGTCTCTTTATCGATGCGGGATTGCCTCAGCTCAAATATCTTATGTAAGGCGTCACGGCGCTGTCAGCTATCAGTGAGCGTGTCAAGGTTGTCGGCGTGTTGGACGCGCCCTTGCAGCCGTCACACCCTGGTGTAGCAACAGCCGGGCGGCCCTGCCCCGCCGGAGTGGGTGAGAGGGTAAAATGAACCGGAGAAAGGGCTTTGCTTTCAGTCCAGCCTCCACTTACGAGCGCGTGGATTCGGGTTTTTACGAGATCCGGCACGACCGGCTAGCTAAGCGTGCTTCCACAATGGGAGAGCTTCCTCTTCCTTTGTGGACAAAACCCAAGGGGTTCCCCAAGGCTCAGTGCAGAGACCCATTTTCCTGTCAATCGATAGAAACCACCTCTGTGACAACTTGTCAAAATATCATTTGCTATGCAGACGACACCATTATTTAGTCCAGTTCAACCTCACTCACTCGGGCTTTTGAGTTTTTACAAGCCACTTTCAAACATTTCCGGACTCGCTGATCTCATCTTAGATGGATTTCAAACACGGATAAAGCCAAGCTCGTGGTTTCCCCTCGTGCAGAAGAGTTCCCGCAGAACAGTACCAGTATTGTAACATCTAAAGGGAACTTCTAAATTACAAACACCTGGCTTTTGTCCTGGATCAGGATAAAGCGACCCTCATAGATAAGACTCTTGTAGGTTTGATTCCACCTTATTTGTGATCTTTGTTGCAGAGCTTCGCCGTGCCTTCTTCTTCTTCCACATTAGTTTGGTGGAAGTTTGGGGAAAAAAGGCTTTTCAGCTTTGCCACCCCTCCAGCATCGAAGACGTTACAGGCTGATTTGAAACTTCCGCTTGGAGTTTTCTGCTCCGTCCTGAGGGACAGACAGGGTGAGATCTTTCAACAGTTAGTTCTTAAATTGTTGTTTTATTGTTGAGTCACAGCCACTGCAGTCACCTCTGAGTGCTGCTGACCTCTTGGCCGGGTCACCCTCGCGAAAGAGATCCTCATCTAAATATCTGTTTGTTTTTTTTACCTGGGTGAATATAGGTTTATTATTTCAATCAGTCAGAGTAAGATAACGGCCAAACATGTACAGAACTGTGTTGTTCCGTACATGTTCACGCTGCTATGCAAGGTAAACAATATATGTATTTTAAATATAAAGTACACTAAGCATAAAGATAAATAAGTGCATTGGTCCCTAAGATACGAATTCAATTCTTTACAGAAGCGGGTTCGTGTGTTGGTCTTTTATCGTATCTTAAATGAATTTTCCTCATTTAAAACAACAGAAAACAAATGAGTTTCCTCCAAACACCCGTAACAACTCACAAAATAAGGATATTAATCTAGAAAACCCCTGAAAAAGAGGGACATCCATGGAGAAAAACCCTGAGAAATAAGGATATTAATCGAGAAAAAAGCTGAAAAAGAAGGATATTAATAATGTAACAGATGTGAAAAAAGAAAAATCATGGTTATTGTAAAGTTCTAGTGTTGTCATAAGAATCCTGAGCTCAGACACGGCGAGCGTTTACGAAGCTACGAACATAAACACTGAGCCAAAAACTACACTTACAATCAACTTGACAATACACTAAACGTATGATGATTATTGAATTAGAATCCCAATAAAGCTGGGAGTTGTTCTTCCAGGTGAGATCATTCAGAAGCTGCGGCGGCGTCATGAAGCGCGTTGGAGTCGCGGCTGCTCGCTTTGCTCTTACCGCGCCAATTTCCAATTTTGATTTTCTCGCTCTCGCATTCGTCTCGTGAATTTTTATTTCTGTATTTCAAGGATAAAATTTGCTGGAACGGCGATTCGTATGTTGAAAAACTCTTATTTAAAGTGCCTGGTATCTTAAGGGGCCGCTGCGTGTATTGAGCATTTTTATTGTTGGCTGCGGTCATTTCATGGGACATTTCGGGCTCCCCTGACGTGCATGAGCGGGTGAATGGTTGTTGCGGCTCTGTGATTGGCTGGTCCAGGGTGAACTCTCGTCCATGACAGCTGGGATAGGCTGAATAAAAGCTGAATAAGCGCTGTGGTGAGTGAGTGAATGAATGAATGAATGAATGAATGAATGAATGGTCCCGGAAAGCAGGGGCCATATTTTATTACGCATGTCGGTTTATGTGTTTACTTTTTGTCCAACCAGTGCTTTTACTGCAACTTCCTGCGATGTTCTGTCTTTAGTTTGCACCCGCCTGGCGCCCGGCACGTCGATCCAGATCCACCGCTCAATCAAAAAGGCAACGCGGGTCGATGGCAGACTCTGCTGTGCAACGTAAAACAGCGACTCTTGGTTTATATATATATTAAAAGATATAAAAATGTAAATCATTTTTTTGCTGGTAGATCACTTTGACTTGGTCATTACAATAGTAGCTCGCTAGCCAAAAAAAAAGTGTGGGGCACCCCTGCTCTAACGTATCATGAGGGGAAATGGTTAGCCTGCGCCACCAGACTGACCTGAGTTTTTGCTCCCTCGGCGTTGGCAGCGTTGGTGCCATCTGGACATCGAGAACCTCGTGACGGCCGACCGGCAGGCTCGTCTCGATGATGTTTGCTTCAATGTCCTCCATGAGTTGTGATCTCTGGAACCAGCCTTCTTGCCAAGTAACCTTTTCAAGATGGGTGACATTGCGTTTAAATTGCATTGCAAAGATCATCGGGCTTCAGCTATCATGTCTCTACAGAACTATTAAACTGCCAGAAATGCTCTGAACAGGAAAAATGAATAAAAACATTCATAAAAGTAGCAAAAATAGACGAACAAATAGGTGGTTTAACAGCGGTTAGCGCTTCATGCTCACAGCAAGGAGGTCCTCGGTTGAATTCCCTCAGGGAGGCCTTTCTGCCTGGAGTCTCGTGTCCCCCGTGTCTGCATGGGGTTCCTCCGGGTTCGCCTGGTTCCCTCACATTGTCCAGACGTGTGAATGAGAGGGTGGACGGTTGAATGTCCGCGTGAGGCCCCGTGATGGATCCAGGGTGAACCCCGTCTTCCGCCCAATGCCGGCTGCCGGCTGCAAACTGACTGAACGAATCAAGGACAGCCGTCCTTTGTGAACGTGCATCCTATCAAAGGAGTTCCAGGACATCAGGTTTCCCGCTCACGCCGGAACAAATCGGTTCTTCAAGGGTCACTCCAGGAGAAGGATGAATAACTGCCTAAAATAATCACCCAGTCTCTCAGTAAACACAAAAACGGACAAATATGTAAATAGCCTCTGGTCAAGTCGCCCCTTCACGCGTGTGATTCATTCTTCGCTAGAAATGATAAGAGAGGAGGGAAGAAGTGCGATGTGAAGAGTAAAATATGGTTCGTTGAGAAGCAGGAGGAGGATCTAATTTGAACCTTTTAGCTGTGAAGCAAATGACATTCATTGGTTCATTCAGTCACTCTCCTTTCTGCACTCTGGGAGGCCGAAGCCGATCCCAGCTGTCATTGGGCGAGAGGTGGGGTTCACCCTGGACCACCCTGGACCACCCTGGATCAGCCTTCTTCCATCCGTACTGGGGGCTCATATGTTCTCTGGTTCTCCCCAGGTTCTCCGTCTTCCTCCCTCAGTAGGATGAGACCGAGCGGCTGGATGGCAGGTGATCTCTCCACATCAGACCCCGGCCCTCGCCCAGACGCCCTCACCGAATGAAGTAAAAATAATCCGGTGTTGGAGCCCCATTTAGAGGACAGGGTTCTGTGAGTTTGTTGGCCCTCTGGTTGCTTGGCGTTATACAAAGCATGCTATACAACTCCTGTTACCTACAACCCCTTCTGGGGTTTAGGCCGACAACAAGAGTTCTCCAATTATCTGGGTCCTGAACCAGCATCCTAAGCTGCCCCCAAGTGTAGCCTATGGGGGTTCACCTTGGAACACGGTCCTTACCTTCCATGTCGCAATGGCGGTTGTAGCCCCGGTTGAGAGGATGATTTTCGGCATAGTGGCTTCCGGCTTTCACCGGCCTGCGTCATCAGTCCATCTTCCGCCCTGGGAGGGATATCCATGTTTCTTCTTGTTTGCGTATATGTAACAGGTAGGGTTTTACGGAGTGAGGTTGTTCGCCCCACGCCCAACCAAGAGGACCAGCTTTAGCCTTTCGTCCGACCTCCACCCCGAGACCTGCCCGGCTTTGTAAGACCCACCAGGGGTAAAACCCCCGCCGGTGTAGCCTCCAGGGTCATGGAAGTACACAAGCCTGCCCACCGCGGCAAGCTAGCAACACAGAGGGAGGTGTTGTGCATACCTGAAAAAATCTGCAGCCTCACAAAAGTCTCCATGGCAGAGCGTAGCCGACATACTTCCACCCATCGTGTACAGTCGAACCCTCAGGTCGAACAGTCCCTCTGAAACCAAATCATGAGAATTCAATCAAATGATTAAAATACGGCGACGCAAACAGGAAGTTAGCTCCCGTCGCTTTGCACCCGGCCGTCTTTCCGTCTCCTAGGTTTTTTCACGCTCGCCGCCCCGTTTTGCACGGGACATTGCTGAGACATGACGCAAACCCCGCCGCGGCAGACGTCCCTGGCGAGGAACTCGGATGAGATCACCAGGCGTCAGACGGGTTGCGCTCCCGAGGGCCGTGAAGGGTGTTCGCTCGGCTTCTAGGAAGGATCAGCACGCTGGGAAATGTAGGAGCCATTGCTTCTCTCCATCCTCAGGCGTCCTCACAGTGAATTCATTCACACTCCACCTCAGCAGGAGCCACTGCGATCACCTCAGAGGTGGGGGGGTCAAGAGGCAGGACACGTTGAGGTGCTGCCGCTCTGTGGCTAAAGGTTAACCCGTGAGCGACGGCTGCATTGATTGGCGGATGATGAACTGCCGTGTTTTTCCCACTCGGAGAGGTTTTCCCCAGGTGTGGTCGACCCGCCCGGAGCCCCTTACAGACTCTTCACAAAGGAGAACCGTGATTCATTCATTCAGTATCCATCCAGCCTTTCCTGCTGTCACGGCCCATCCCGGGGTTCAAGCTGGACCGGTGGAGCTCAGAGGAACTTCATCTTCTCCTTCACAACGCAGATAGAAACGTAAAAACATTCATCCGCTCCTCCGCACCTCAAACACAGAGAAGATCCTTCCTTCCTTTTAATTGTCATCAACACTCAGTATAATAACAACCAGATCTGTGTGTGTGTGTGTTATGTGTGTGTGTGTGTGTGGGTGTGTGTGTGTGTGTGTGTGTGTGTGTGTGTGTGTGTTTATGTGTGTGTGTTATGTGTGTGTTATGTGTGTGTGTTATGTGTGTGTTATGTGTGTGCAGCCCCACCGTGGAGGAATGCGAGGCGTGGTTGCCAGGGTTACAAGGGTTACCAAGGTTGCACAACACAAAGCAGCCATACATCAAACCACACACACACACACACACACACACACACACACACACACACACACACACACACAGGTGGGCCTTCACACCTTCACACCATACACACACACACACGCCAAAAACACATTCGGAGAACATCAATTTTATAAATGTCTGTGTATTAAATAAGACGAGTTAGATAGATAGATAGATAGATAGATAGATAGATAGATGGATGGATGGATGGATGGATGGATAGATAGATAGATAGATAGATAGATAGATAGATAGATAGATAGATAGATAGATAGATAGATAGATAGATAGATAGATAGATAGATAGATAGATAGATAGATAGATAGATAGATAGATAGATAGATAGATAGATAGATAGATAGATAGATAGATCTCCTCATTTGCTGCGTGTCATTGAGAAACGTATGAGTGTGTTATTTCCTAACATGGAGAGAGAGAGAGAGAGAGAGAGAGAGAGAGAGAAGAAACCTCCCTGTGGGCGGATGAACTTTCCCTCCTGTCTTCCCACGCAGGTGATCAGGTGTGGCTGCAGGCACGCTGCGTGCGTCGCTGACGTCCTGCCCACGGCGTGCGTCAGGTGCAGCGGAGGCCCCGCCCACCGAGGGACCTCCCGCCGGGCCGCCGGCGCGGGCCGTCAGTCTGCAGCCGCGCCGCGCCGCGCCGGGGAGCCGCACCGAGGTAGGAGGCCGGGGGTCCGGACCGGGTCCCGACCGGGGGACGGCGCCGGAGACGCGCCGGCGGCCGGCGCCGATTCCCGGGCGGGGCTCTCGGGGAATCCCGCTGAGCAGCCGCGGGTCTGCAGGCTGGAGAGGACGAGGGTTTCTTTTCTCAAACTTCACTGTAAATATTGATTTTAGAAACGATAACGGAACACCGCACCGGATTCGACGCCTTCCTAAGAAGAAACAACTTCCCCATTTGGCCTCAAATAAGTGCTAACAAACGCTTTAGTTTGGAAGAAAACTTTTCAAAGTTTATTAAGTTCCTTTTTTTTCCCCTCTGCCTGCTGTTTGACGCTGTGGAGTTTGAAGCTTCTGCTGCTTGCTGCCGCTTCGTCTCGTGTTATTTGAGCTTGATAAGGAGAGGAAACGCGACATATTGATGCCGAGCGTGTCTTTGACGGCGCGGACGCCGCCGTGTTTGCTTGTGTTTTGGGAACAGTCGAGCGTCCGGTCGTCTCTCAGCATTGCGACGCGGGTGAAGCTGCGTGGGAAAAAAAACAACCCCGAGTTGCAGGCGGCGGGTCCCTGCGGGCCCCCGCGCCGGAGAGGCAGGGCCTGGAGAACGCGAAGTCGTTCGGAGCAGATCCCCGGAGACGGATGGATGAAACCCGTGGCCTCTGACCTCTGGAGTTCGGCAGATCCTCCTATGTGAAGGATATCGGCGTGTCCTTTCTGATCTCGCATTGGGCCGTATCGTGACAGTTGTGTAACGAACCACTTCAGAGAACGAGTTTTATCATGCTCAGTTAAAAGCCCTGCGCTCCAAACTCTCGCAAGAGCGATAAAGTTAAAGTTTATCTGGCGGGGCGAAGGCCGGGGAATGTTGTGGCAGCTCCACGTGGACGTACGCTAGGCCTTCAGCGAACGACAAGAGTCGTATCGATGACAACACCTCGGCTCGAGGTGCGGAAAATACAGGCTGGATCTGGCATCGAGCGGCGCCCTGCACACGCCCTTTCTGACAGGTGACGGGGAGATAAACGCAACCAGCAGATAGCCAGGGAAAGGGCGAGATGTGTCCACAGAGGTCATGCTTTCCTGCATGAACTTGATGTTAGCGTAAGATGACAGATGACAGCGAACGTGTATTTGATGAGCTGGTTTCGCCAACTGTTAGCACGTTTATTAAAAAGAAAAAGTGTAAACCTTGTTGGTCGTTGGCAGGATAACATGGATGTTTCCTTCTCAGCGCCTCCTGAAATGTGAAGTTCCACATTCCGAGACTCGTTTTAGAGCCACTGAGAACGACCGTTCTTTCGTAAAGACGTCAACTCGCGAGCTAGTTCGTGACAGGCATGGCGACGGCAGCACAACACAGTTTGAAACCCATCTGGAAAAGGCCGGCAAGCTACAATCCAAAGAGATGCCTTGCAGTTTCCAGATAGCAAAGCAACATTTCAAATTCTACTTTGATAGCTTAGCATTCCTCTGCTACCTTAGACACAAAGAGCGCCGCAGGATCAGCCTCCGGCTGATTCCAAAAGACAGTTGGAGGGCTTTCAGGACAACGGATTCTGAACCCGCTTTCGCCGGCACGCTTGCAGCTCTTCAGCCACGTCGCTAGCTCGTCTCATCTTGCGCCGTCAGCGTCCGGTGCATCTCCGAAACCGAGAGCGGCGAAGTGGACGGGCGAAGACGGGCTTTCTGACCGCGGAGAAATCAATCACCCGAATCAGTGTTTGCCGGCGGGCGCAATGCAGTCGCCCTGCATTCTCTGTCTGACTGTCGGTGCCGTGTCGCCAAGAGCACGACCGCGCAAGCGTTCAAGCGGCGGCGGAATGTTGCCGCTCCACCGGGCGTCAGCGGACAGAAGCGAAGCCTCTTCCTGTTTTTGTCTTTCCATTTTGTTCTTTGCTGATCTCCTCCGATAGTCATTGTCTCCACCCGACTTTCACACCTTCACATTCCTGAGTTTCACTTTCTCCTCTCAGCTTCATCTGCTTCTCCGGCCTCTTGGTTCCGCTGGTTTTCTTCTGGCTCTTGCGGTGTTCCTGTGCGGAAGATCAACCCTCACCTCCGTCGCGTTTTCACTCGGGTTTCATCCTTTTTTTTATAATTATCTCACAGTTTTTGTTTGCATCTGGCTTCCGTCTCCGCGGGTAAAGGCTGATCTCCAGCTCTGGTTGGAGATTCCCTCGCCCCTGTTTCTTCACGTCCTGCCAGATGGCTCTTAGAAACGGTCCAGTTTGATTGTTTTACACTGAAAAAACATTTGTTAATATGCAACTGTTGAATTTCTCTCAAATATGGTGACCCCAGTCCATAGGTTTGCGTTCGTTTGTTTGTTTTTCCTTTTTTAAATGTTATTTTTAGACTTCACATCAGTGTGTCACCTGCGCGGCTCAGCTTGCCTCCCCTCGGCACGGCGGAGAGAAATGCTCTGGTTCCAGATCGGAAGAGCGTCGTGTAGGGAA
>CAAKHD010006270.1:4219-16956 GCA_901007705.1 Fistularia tabacaria
GGGGGGGGGGGGGGGGGGGGGGGGGGGTGGCGGGGGGGGGGGGGGGGGGGGGGGGGGGGGGGGGGGGGGGGGGGGGCAGGGGGTTCTCAAGGAGAGGAGGGGGTTCTCCATGAGGGGGTGGGTCCCTGCATGAAGAACCTGAAGGAGCTCCAGCTGCCGGACATGCCTTGCATCCGTTTCTCTCCGTGTTCCTCACAGAGAGTCCAGAGAGTCCAGAGAGTCGGGGTCGGCGGGTTCTCCAGCACCGTCGGTTCCATGAGCTGCTGGTTCTCCTGGCGGGGGGTTCAGGGTTCTAACAGGGGGGAAGGGGAGGAGCCATGAGGAGCAGCCACGACCTTTCCCCCAGACAGGAAGTGGGATTCACCCGGTTCCACACCTAGCACCTCTTCTTCCTGTGTGTGTGTGTGTGTGTGTGTGTGTGTGTGTGTGTGTGGGTGTGTGCGCGCGGTGGAACCGCAGTGCTCCTGGAACCCTGACGTTCCCCTCCTTTAAGAACTGCAGAACCTTCAGATGTTCTCGAGGTGGAACCAGATCAGAAGCCCGTGGATTAGCAAATCAGCTCGGGGGAAGCTCATCGTCGTGGTAACAGTGCTTCTGGGAATCCCGAACTTTCCCTTCCCAAAATTCCCGGCGGCGGCCACTGTTGTTGCCATAGCAACCCCAGGGGAGAAGCTCCGCAGCATGGGACTCAGCTGCTTCAAGTCCTGGAAGCATGACAGCGCAGGTCACAAAGGTGGGACACACACATAAACAAACAAACACAATCACACACCTATACACACTCACACACGCACATACAGACCCTATACACACACACTCACACACAAACACACTCACACCATCAACATATTACTTGTTAATCCCTCCAGAATACAAGCCATGTGAATGTGTGTTTGTGTGTTTGTGTGTGTGTAAGAGTGTGTGTGTGTGTGTGTGTGTTGCCCTTGACTGACATCTGTTAATTGCTGACTCTTGGTTTTCATTCCTCTTAATAGTGTGTGTGACTCTGTGCGGGCGAGTGTGTGTGTGCGTGTGTGTGGGCGAGTGTGTGTGTGTGTGTGTGTGTTTGTTTCACATACACGTCCATGTGTGTGCTTGATATGACTTTGAGGAGGGACAGTGGTGCATGATGGGAGGGAAGGATGTTAATGAGTTGATGAACTTGGAGATGGGTGTGGCAACTGTGTGTGTGTGTGTGTGTGTATGTGTGTTACATAATAAAAGGACAAAAAGGAAGTTATTGGACGTCCGATTCCATCCAATCACAACAAAAAACCTCCTTCAGCCGATCAGAAAGGTGTCGGAGCCAATCACAGCTGTCACTGAAGCAAGGGGGCGGGGTTTTGCCCAGACGGGTCAGCTGACAATCATCCAAACATTCACCCTCTCACTCACACCTGTGGACCATTCAGAGCCTTCAATGAGCCAATCATGTTTTTGGACTGAAGACGGAGAACCTGGAGAAACCAGGATCAAGGAGGTTCAGGCGTCCACCGTGGAGGTTTCCTGGTGGATACGTCAGGAAGCTTTCTGATACATCACGCGAGGCTGTGAAGGCACCGCAGTCCAGGTACCTGTGAAGGACACAGGAGTGAACACAGAACCAAAGGTCCACATCAAGCAAAACCATGACGTCCACCAGGGGACCTTCTTGCACTTCCTGTCCTCCAGAAAGCAGGGGGAGGCATGAACGAAGACAGAGGAAAAGCAAACCACACCGCCATGTTCCCTCATCTGCATTTGCATTTTTGGCTCTGGTTGTAAGGACTTCTGACCTGACTTGGACCTGTGTGTGTGTGTGTGTGTGTGTGTGTGTGTGTGCAGGGAACAGAGATGTGCTGGCCAGTCCCGGCTCGTATTTCTTCCTTTCCAACAGCGCCGGTCAGGGGGACGAGTGGCTGAAAAGCCTCAACAAGGGAGTCTGGATCCCTTTCACAGGTGCACACACACACACACACACACACACACACACACACTCCAACACACAGTCACACACTGCTACACACACTTGATTCTTTCCATTGTCAGCTTTTCCCTCTATCACCCACAAAGAAAGCTAATGTTTCTCCTCACTTAGCAACTGTGACATGCTAGTGTGCTAATGTATCAGGGTCGTACCTGTTAGCTTGTTCTGGAGGTCTTGTGGCATCCAGGGGTTACCCCTGACAACTGCGGAGCACAAGTTGCACCATGAGTGTCGAAAGTTGTGCTACCGCATGCAGAATGCCTGCTGGTACTTTTGGCTAAGCTAACCTAGCTAACCCACTGGCGTCAGCGCTAGTGAGCTATGCTGCTCTCGGTGGTATTCCTTCTCGTTAATAACCGACTTCTGAATCTGCAGGTGTTTTCGGCCAGCGCCTGGAGGAGACGGTGCTCTACGAGCGGCGCTACGGGGTGCGCCTCGTTCCCCTGGTGGTGGAGCAGTGCGTGAGCTTCATACGAGAGCGCGGCCTGCAGGAGGTGGGCCTGTTCCGTCAACCGGGGCAGGCTAGCCTGGTGAGGGAGCTGCAGGAGGCCTTCGACGCCGGCGAGAGGCCGTCCTTTGACAGGTACCGCTGGAGGCATCAGCACTCGGGCTTCTAAGGGAACTAGGAGGTCCCTAATCTCTGGAGAACTTCAAGAACAGTTCTAGATGCTCTACATGCTTTGGTTTGCTTGACTGCAATAAGCATTCTTAGATCAGCTAATCTACCTCCTCAAATGACTTACGGTCTTCTGCTCCACCCGCAGTAACACGGATGTCCATACGGTGGCGTCGCTGCTGAAGCTCTACTTGCGGCAGCTGCCGGAGCCACTGGTTCCTTACAGCCGCTTCCAAGAATTCCTGCTCTGCAGCCAGAAGCTCTCCGGTGACCGGGCGCAGGTGACTTCCAACTGCACTTATCTTAGCTAAGGGGTTTGCAAAGGGGAGGTCTGGAGGGCAGTATGAGTTTGTGGGAAACAGTTAAGACACTGTTTAGGTGCTCTATATCTTTCTCGACACCCTCCTATTAGGGCTTGACAGAGTTGAGGAATCTTCTTCAGGAGCTACCGGTCGCTAATTTCAACCTGCTCAGCTTCATCTGCCAGTGAGTCCTCCAGACTAGAACTTCCTCCCTCTGTGAGATGATTGACTGAACGTGCGCCGTTAACCTTCTTGCCTTCCTGCAGGTTCCTCAACGAGGTCCAGAGCTACTCAAGCGGAAACAAAATGAGCTGTCAGAACTTGGCCACCGTCTTCGGGCCCAACATCCTCCGAGCCAAAGCGGAGGACCCGCAGAGCATCATGGGAGGTAGGGTGGCTTGGCGGCATAATGCTCATCACTGACTCACTGCTTCCTGTTCATCTCCATCTCCTCTGCCCTCCAGCTACTTCTCTGGTCCAGCTGCTGATGCTGGAGCTGATCAGGGAACACGAGTCCCTGTTCTCCAAGGTTCCCCCACCGGTCTCGGCCCGTAACGGCGCCGGTCTCCAGGCCTCGCGGAGCCCTCTAATGCCGCAGCACCTGCGCCCGTCCCCCTGCCTCCGCCAGCTGTCCATGCCGCTCATCTCGCAGCGCTGCCAGGAGCCAGGCCACGCCGCCGCCGATGGCTACGAACCCGGGTACTGCCAGATTTCCACCTTTGTCCCACTGACCCCTGTAGAGAACATCCGGAAAATGACCAGACGAGTCACAAGGCTAGCATTTGATCGTTGCCGTTAGCAAAAAACAATGCTTACTGTATTGCTTCTGCACAGGAAGCCCAATTAGCTACCCTTTGACCAACCACTCCCTGCCGTCGTGAGCCCGAGCACTTTCAAACATATCTGTACTCTTGAACTCCCATGTCTCTGTGTTTCCTCAACGTTCTCTTCTAGTGGTTCTCCTGCAGTCCAAAGACCGGAGGTCTCAGAAGGTTCAGTTTCGATGCAGAATGACTGTTAGCAGCCAACTTCCTTTTCTTCCTTTTTATTCCGCAGCTGTGTTTCCTCCTCCGCTGCAGCGAAATCGGACTTCTCCTCCAGCCAGAAGCGCCTCCTGGGCCACCGCTACACCTCCTCCCACCCGGAGAACTGCCTGTACCCCGCCCCTGCCCCCGGCCAGCCTTCTCGCGCTGAAGGTGGCAGCGCAGAGTACAACCACTGCCACGCAGCCAACGTCCAGACCTCGGCGTACAGCCTCCGCGGCCCCTGGTCTGAGGCAGGGCTGAAGATGGCGGCCTGGTCCAGGCAGGGAGAGGCCAGTGGTCACTTCTGGTGCTCTGGCGCTGAGGCCAAAGGAGCCACAGGTCCAGAAGCGGCCAGCGGGGGCAGCAGTGATGCTCAGGAGGACAGCACTCCGTCCGCCTATGACAACCTGGACAGGGTTTCCATGTGCAACACAATGAAGGACACTGCTGACGCCTCTCATGGAGCTGGCGATGCAGGAGGGAATGTGGAGAACAGTGAGGAACCAGAGGAAGCCTGGCAGACGGTGGACTCGTCTTCTTCATGGTCGTCTTGCGAGTTTCTACCACTTGACAAGGGCGACGACGACAACGAGGGCGACATCTGTCCAGATGTGTCTTCAACTACGCAGGAAAGGTTAGCGACAAGTCCAGCAGCGGCGGAGGAGGAGGACAGCGATGAAGACGATGACAACAGCAATGAAGGCGACGACCCCGAGGAGGTCCACCACCCCAACTCCCCGGCCTCCTGCTCTCCGCTCAGCCAAAGCCCCCTCAGCACGGGCAGCTCTGAGGTCTTCCTCCCCTCTGGACCTCTGGACCACCAGGGGCATGAGTCCCAGGTGCAACCCGATGTTGCCGATGCTCTGCTGGCCGAGCTGCGGCAGCAGATGGCCCAGCAGAAGGCGGAGTACCAGACCCGGATCACCAGGTGAGTCGCCGAAACAACACACATCTCCATTTCCAAAAAGGTTAGCATTCGCATTGTTGTCCGTCGGAGAATCGCCAAGATGACGATGTTGTCTCCACGCTGCAGGTTGGAGCGCTGCAATGATGTCCTGGAGCGGCAGGTGGCGGTGCTGCGAGCCAGCCTGGAGCAGCAGAGGCGGAGCCAAAGCGTGGCTGAGATCAAGATCCGCAACATGGAGCGGGCGAAGGCGGACGCCGACCAGCGGAACACCACCCTGCAGCGGGAGATGGAGCTGTTCTTCCAGATGTACGGGGCCATTCGGAGGAGAGATGGCGGCCTGAAGAGGGAACGCATCTTGCAGAGCCTCTAGAAGCGGCTGGAGAGGAGGAACATCTTTCTGGTCTAGAGGAGAAGGTGCCAGGTGTCCGTGATGAAAGACAGAGGTGTGAAATAAATGAAAGTCTTACATGAACGATTTCAAAGTCCTTCCCGTTGCCGACGGAGACATGTTGGAAACGGTGAGCTCGGGCTCCTTTCAGAGCTCAATTGATTGAATCAAAGATCCCTTTCAGTTCAGACTCAAGGCCTCCAGAAGTTGGGAGGGTTCTAGTTTGGTCACCACTGGTTTTCGGAAGTGATTGTCTGCTCCACCTGTTGGGGTATCTGGTTCCTCCCATCAGGAACCAGAGGACTAGAAGGTGGAAGCAACCAAGGGGTTTGACATCCAAGCAAGAACCTCCAAACAGGAACCGGATGGGTTCGGTATCTTATCCGAGATCTAGGGACACACATCTCTGGGTGGAGTCTCAAGTTCTTGCCAGGTTCTCCATCTTCCTCCCACAGTCCAAAAGCAGTCAGCAGGTTCTGGAAGACTCAGGGTTGTCAGTAGGTGGGAATGGTTGCTCACGTCGGTGTTCATCAGGAGTTGAAACTGCCAAAGGACAACTTACTTTACTAGAAATGGAGCGAGCAACCTTGGAGGGCAGAGCTTCCCTCCTTCTCACCAAGACGGTCCGGGAAAACAGGTCCAAATAGGTTTTTGCGTTCTCCGACCGACTCAGTCACTTCAGCCAAATGGCTATTCGGTTGTCATATGACAAATACCTATTCTTTTTACCAAAGTAGAATTCTGGGATATTTAGCCTCTCGGCAAATGATGGAGAAGCTCCACAGAGCATTGGTTCTGGATGATCCAGTTCCATGATTTCACTGGTTTGAGAACCACAGCTCATTCTTGAGAATGTTTCTGACTGAAGTACTGCCGGGAGCTCAGCTCCTTGGACGTTGCAGACTCTGTAACATAGGGTGGAAGGGGGCTCATTGGAGGGGCGGGGGTGTCACATGATGCGAGTGTTCTTGAATACAGGAAGTATCTCAAATTGGCTCGCAGTCATCCTGGTTCAGCCTGACATCACAGCAGCTCCGGGATGGTGATTGGCTGAGAAATGACCACGCTGGTAGGTTCCAATCATCTACAACAGGGAACTCTTGCACTTTGGGTTCCTCCGCAGATGAACCAAACAGGAAATGGGGGATCTCAGCCCCTCCTGCAGCACATGCAGTCATGACTCAGGGTCTAAACATGTGACATCTGCACTTCCTGGCACTGACCAGTTAACTAAGAATCTTCCAGAGACGTACGAGTCATCAGGGCTGTAGATGCAGAAGGGAAACATACAAGTGGCCAGATTGACGAGTGGTGAACTTTGGCCAATGGTGTCCACTGATTCAGCACCTTCACACCTCGTGGTTCCATGGTGCCTCTCAATGGCTCCCATTCATCCATTCACTCACACTCTGATTGGTGAAGAGCTGCTGCTTCCTTCTCAAATGAAGGCACTGACCAGACCTTCGGGACCAACTGAAGCTTCAGTAACTTACCCAAGGACACTTCCGCATGCAGACAGGAGGAGCCGGGGATCCAACCACCAAATTTGTGATTTGAGGGACGCCTGCTTGCGAGATCCCATCCCAGGAGTGAAGAAGAACACATGAAGAACCTGCTCTTTGGTCTTAAGGGACAGGAAGTGAGGACTCTTTGTGTCCGAGTGTACTTATGGACGCCCTGGAAACATACTGGCAGTAAGGCGAAGGCCGGGTTCTCCTGGGGAAAGGAATCATTTGATTGACCTGTTCTGTTCACCTTGCATGTCGGCTCTTTCACAATAAAAGACTGTCCTTTGCAAATGAAGCCTCAGGTACTTTCTTCAGATCTCACCTCAACTTCAGACACAAGGGGGTGCTGCAGGCCCCTGCTCACTGCTCTCCAGTGGAGCTGGAAGGAGGATGAAGGTTTGACAGATTTAAGGATATGAGAATGGGGGCCCCCTGGTGTCGAACCTCAGTCACAAAAGAATCAGAAATGAAGACGGTAATTAGCTTCGTTGAGCGAGGCCCCCTGCTGGGGAGAAGACAAAGAAGAAGAGACCGAGTTTCGTGATGAGACATTGTGTTTATTCCCTATACATTTTCGATAAAAGAATTTCAAAAACAAACAGCCTGAGGTTCCACAGATGGAACCATTCAAGAACTTCAAGAACCTCGGACTGGCACGACAACAAGAACAGAGCAAAAACGGGGGGAACGAAACAAACCGTGGTCTGGACAGAAGGCCGCAGCCCAGGGATTTAAAAGGAATGGCGTCACTCCGGAGACACGGAACCTGAGGCAGAACGTGAAAGACTCTTGGTTCGAATAGCTGCTGGGTTCTGCAGGGTTCTGGTATGCTTCAAATGTTGGGAAGTGACCGGCGTCACGGTGGAATCCCTGACCCCGCATCCTGATCCACCTCAATGACAGCTGGATGAAGATTCGCGGAACTTCACACCAGCCTCAGTTACGAACACGTTTCGTGCTAAGCTTCGGGCGAAAAAGATTCAGTTTAGTTGCTCCAGGAGTTTCCGAAAGGCTGCCGCGCCTGAGCACCAACTTGACCATATAGAAAAAAAAGGTCTCCGCGGGATCTATCACACACACACACACACACACACACACACACACACACACACACACACACACAAAACGGGAGCACAGAAGAGGAAAACGCAGGTGCAAGGTGAAATATAATTGGCAAAGTTTTGTGATTCTTGAGAAATATTTGGAGGGGGATTGATGCGCTACTTGTAATATGAGCTCATCTTGTCATTGATATGATTTTACATTGTGAATGGACAGATGAGTCTCCAATAATTTCAGCACATTATGAGCAGACTTTAAAGGGATCCTGGGTTACCTAGATGTTCTTTCCTATTTGATCAATATTTGTAACAGCTATAACCGTATAAAAGCTATGATAAAATCTCTCAACATATCTTAGTTTGTATACAATAGTAAAAAAAAAGAATTTTTTGGTTGCCATCGTCGTTTACGTCGCAATGCTGACTGGGTAGTGACGTCATGAGGTTGAACTGGGCTCGGCCCCATTCATTTTACCCTCCAGTCCAAAAACATATCTCGGTAACCCTTCCTGGTGACCTGGTGACTTGTCGTCAGCCCTCTCCGTGATCGTGCTTGTGCCCAGTCTTTGGTCATCAGATGCTACTTCTGTGGTAGCGGGTTCTTGACATCCAGCGTCTATTGCCTGTGGCGTTTTTCGAGCTGGCTTCATCCGTTCCCCAAGAACCTTTTGTGCGCTTGTGAAAGCAAACCGGAGGCACGGTGTTTTGCCTTAGTGTCCTTTTAAAACCTGCAGCACCTGTGAGCTCTTTCAGCACCTTAGGGTGGCTAAATGCATCAAATGCATCTGTTCGGTGGTTAGAATACAGGCACGGATCCTCAGGAAGTTGTGTATGTCCACAAGCAATTTTCCGCTCCTTTCTTCTCGTCTTGTCCCTTGGAAAGCTGTGTAGACTAGCATCAGTCTCTTTGTTTCCCTTGGACCGGAAATTGCATCCAAAAGCAGAACAATGTGGCATTATTACCGTATATTCTGCACTGTACCAAGTAACCAAGTTAACACTAGCGGAAGCCGACCTAACGAGAGCAACTTGTATATGTCATCAATCCTGCATGCAGTGCGCTGGTAAAACAATGGCATCTTCCATGGTTTACAATATGTGTTGTAAATTGCGATTATTAAAGAAATAACAATTCATTGTGCTTTTTTTTAACATTAAAGAACATTTATGCCTATTTTACACTGTAAGGTGTTGCCTCTCACCTATGAAATATTCAATGGGATCGGACCATCTTCTTTATCTGATTAGGCAAGGCCTTATGTGCATGGATGTGCGCTGCGCTCAGGGGATTTGTAGCTTTTTGTGTGTTGCCAAAGTCCGGAAAAGACTGTTGGTGGAGTGTCTTCTCTTTTCATGCACCAATGTTTTGGAACAGCCTGCATCTTGATATCAGACAGGCTCTGACGTCTTTAAAGAAAGGCCGAAGACCCACTTTTTGTAGCTGTGTATGAATCCTGAGTTGTGTTTGTCTGAATAAGAATTTTTTTTTTTTTCTCCCACGGTCCAAAAACATGTAGTAAATTCATTGGAAGTCTCTAACCCCACCGACCACCTTTCTAGAACATAGGTGAAATAAATGTGTTGAATCTGTATCATTATTTCATTTGTGTCCTACGATCATCCCTTCTCACTTCTGCAACACTTTGATGGTAAGTTTTCTATGAATATATTTATTGCTATTAATGTTTATCATTAATGCCAACATCCACACTATCTGCAGTGGGAAGACGCATCTTTGTCATTGCAACACGGGTGGGTGACATCAGGGGATTGTGACCGTGAGCACAATAAATTCAAGTGAGGAGATTGAATGCCAGGTACATCTTCATTCATCTCCAAGCAAAAATGTGTCACTTTCCTATTTTTGTTAACATTTTGTGACTTTTGCTGTGAGTACATAACATGAAAAATTCTATCCCATCCAACAGTTGGTAGATTACTGTATGGAACAGTATTTTCACTGTCCTGTCACGTCCCTGTATAAAAGGGTACTTGCTCCACAGAGTTGAACAAATCCAAATTCCCCGGGACCCTCAAGGACAACTCTTGGCAGAACCATGAAACTAAAAGACCAATGCACTAAAACTATCCTGCACAGACGTGCTTTTCATCAGAAGTCACATTTATAAATGCTAAAAAATTTTTTTCGTTTTCCCTTTTTTTGTTGATTGTTGGATTCTCAAAACAAATAATAGTAGGAAATAGCTGACAAACAAAGTCCCTGAAAAAATGGGCATAATCACAAACAAACATGTTTTTCTTCCCTCCACAACAAACTGAGTTTGTGCGCGTGTATGTGTACGTGTGTGTGCGTGTGTGTGTTTGTGTGTGTGTGTGTGTGTGTGTGTGTGTGTGTGTGTTTGTGTGTGTGTGTGTGTATATATAAAGAGTGCAATAAATCTTTGAGGATGGACAGAGAACCAGCAGCAGTTGTAACTCACTCCTGTCACCTGTACACACACACTCACTCATCCACACACAGACACACGAATTCTTGCATCCTCACAGTTTTGCATACAGAGGCCCAAAACATGCACATATCCTGCATGAGGGCATATGATATGCGAATGAACGATAACCCTGCATCTTGATCTTTCACTGAGTTGTGTTTTTATGTGTGTATTCTTCTCCACACTGTGTGAGCTCTGGGCCCATTCAAACTAAAGTTATTCAACTCCTATAGGGAAATCAAACACAGAGTATGTGAGGGAGTGCGTGTGTAGGTGTGTAAGTGAGTGAGAGAGACAGGGGGCGAGAGAGAATAGAAAAATAAGACAAGAGATAGGAAAAAAAAACACAAAGGGCCCCCTCTGATTGAATCTGCTGAGGCGTGGCATTGAGATAGATCACAAACAGTAATGTGTGTATATGTCTAATGCTTTCCTGTTGCTCAAAGTGGAAAAAGATAGAATTTTGGCTCGGAATATGAAACAAACACATCCAGTGTTTGTGTGTATGTGCTGTTTCGAGTGTCAGACTCGAGTGTTTGCATGTGCATGATAAACACATTAGCGTCAGCATCAGCATTCATGCAGCCCAGTTTGTGTGATTAGATATTTACTTGCTGCTGCAGTGTGTGATTAAGTGCAGTTTGAAGCGCCGACGTTACGCCACAGTGCGTCTTGCACTCAACACACGCACGCACACACATGCACGCACACACACATGACACACAGGTAAAGTGAAAAGCTCAGTTAGTGCATAGTTTAGAGAATCCGTCCCATTCAAAAACTTAGGAAAAATTGATGTGTCTGAAATGTAAGTTACTTTCATAAAAAAAAAAAGAAAAACAGGTCATATCTTCATTTTGTCTCAGGGAGTTTGGAAACCCTTCACCAGGTTTTAAACACTTGGGCAACTGGTTTTCCACCCGCTAAGCTATTAGCACAGCAAGAGCCCAGTTTGCTAAGATCCCGAATAAAAGAGCGGTAAATCGCTCTTTTGGTTGGTGTGTGCTTGGAGGGTGAATAACTATGAATAAATGCATTAATTAAAACAAAATTTTATTTTGCTTTGCTTTGCTTTGTTTTCAATGAATGAAAGACACTCGTGTTCGGGAAAAATTCACAAGTATTAGAAAAACAAATTACCAATTAGTAAAATTCTATGAGTTGAAGACAAAAAAACAAAATGGGATGATCGAAATTGAATAGGAAGGAATGATTTACCAATGATTTATATTCTTAATCGAGCCTGTATGGTCTCCTTCTGCTACTAAAGCAGCAGATGTTGGTCTTAGTACACAAAGACAAATTAAGGCAAAGATCTGACCCTGTTTAATTAGTATGATTCCTTCAGTCCACTTGTCATTCCCAATTAAAAAAGTAATATTAAAAATAAAAAGTTATGACATTAAATTAAAATCTGTGGTTCTATATATGCTGATGAGCTGATAGAGTGGTACATTTTTTTGTCTGCTCCCCCCATGACCCGATCCCAGATAAGCGGTAGACAATGGATGGATGGATGGATGAATATAGATATTCATTAACCTGTTTTGGGTGAATCCAAACACTCTCGGATGAGGGGCGAAAGGTCTTCAAGAGAAGAAAGTCAAGTCCAGTTGCCACGACAAGACAATTCAGACAAGAATGAATATAAATAGAATATAGTTCAGGAGCTAGCAGTTGATTTCAAAAACTAACTAAAATATGAAAACTATTAAATGTGGAATATTATTGCAAATGAAAATCAGATTCAAAAGCATGATGGAGAGATGTGGCATTTGCCATTTCATCCTTATTAAACGAAACAGCAAAGCACTTTTCACATCTGTGTTTATTATAATATCATATGTACCATCTTTTTCATACATTGATATTTTGTATATTCAGATCTAGGCTTCAGGCGCGCTACCCTTAGTGCAGGATAAGCCTTACGGAGAATGGATGAATGAGTCGGAAGTCTTAGGCAAGTCTTAAGTATTAAGTCTTTAGTATGGTGCTATTGGAAAAAAAAGGAGGGAATCGACCCTCGCCGGCTAAATGCATTGACTGATATTCACACTGGTCTACTCAATCCAAGCAAACAACATTTTGCATTTGTTAAATTTAGGAGACGACCGTTAGCCACCCTATCTGTTTGCTGGTTTGTCTGTAAATATAATGTTTTAATAGGGCTTCAGCTGACATAAGTACCTGTATCATAGCTATGTGCAACAGTACTACATCACATTGTTGCCTGTGGGCCAGCTTTATTGCAAAGTTAATATTTGGAACTAATGATATTGGCAATGTCGATCCTGCTTGAACTATCCCCTCTCTTTGCAAAACACAGGAAGTGCCAGAGCCCTTTGTAGTCAGTCTCAGACGTTCCCTCTGGACCCAAACATTCCCCATTTAGCTTGCTATCCTTGGGAGCGAAAAAAAAAAAAAAAAAAAAAAAAAACAAAATCAGTTCTCCTTTTTAAAAACATTAAAATAAAAAAAAAAAAAAATTTACATTTTTATTATTTTTATTTAAAT
>CAAKHD010006279.1:9185-20494 GCA_901007705.1 Fistularia tabacaria
TGTGGGGGGGGGGGGGGGGGGGGGGGGGGGGGGGGTCCCATCACAGCTGTCATTGAGTGGGGGTTCACCCTGGGCCGTTCAATCACAGACCACATGTAGAGACACACAGCCATTCACACATCATAGAGACAAAACCAGCTCTCAACCCTGTCATTCACAAATCATATGAAGGCAGACAACCATTCACTCTCTCATACACATTTTATAGAAACATACTACAATTCACATGACCTATAGAGTGAAAGCACGCTTTCCCCATCATTCACAGTCAGACACACAACCATTCATCCTCTCATTCTCAAGTCATACAGTCATTCAAACATTCACCTGTCAGTCAGTGACCTACAACCATTCCCTCCATAATTCACATGGCTGGACAATTCTGGGTCTCCAGTGAACCTTCTGCATGTTGTTCAGACTGTGGGTGGAAATCCACACAGACACGGGGAGGTAGACTCCACACAGAGAGGTCCCACTGTCGGAATCCAACCAGGGACCTTCTTCCTCCGAGCTGGAGGCGCTAACCACTTCGCCAAAGTCCTGCCCATATTACTTTAATGGGGTTAAAAAAAGACGGCTATCAGGATACTGTATACAGAGCACCAAACACACACTGCCTTCTCCTGTCTGTGTCAGGACATCAGTTGTACATTGACCTTCAATGACAGGGTGAAGTTTGTGTAATTGTGTGTGTGACTGTATCTGGGACAGAATGAGTTTGGGTCACAGGCGCACGTTTCCAGCTTTTCACAAATTTAACTACTTTGCAAAAACACGAGTCGTAGCATGACTTTAAAAAGGTGACATTTCCCAGACCCGGTCTGAAGAGACGCAAGAGACAGTTGTAAAAAGCAATACCTGCTGGAAACAGGAAATCCATATTTTGACAATCTAACACGTTCTTCCTGGTTTCATTGCTAAAAAGCAACCCAGTGTCATTAGCACTTTGAGGAGAGCTTCACACTGCACCACGGAGGAAAGCTGTTTGCTACTTGACAAAATCTCAGTATCATATCTCACTACTGACTTGAACAAAGTCTTGATGGCTGCAGGTTAACCTGCGGCGTGTGCGTACGCGTGAGCTCGTTCAAGTTCCTACTTGGTCTCGTTTCAGCGACTGTTTCCAATTTTTATCTCTATATGTCAAATTTGAGCGCTGCATAATCAATGTGATATTGTCTAAAGAGAAGATTTAATGTCGACAATATAAATTGTACAAAGTAATTCTGATCGTTTTCCATAAATGCAGCTAATCTGCAGTGTAGGGTAAAGAGAGCCCTATGTATGATATAATATACGATACGAGATTAACTAAAAGAACATGTCCGACTTGAATCCAGTGACATTCTAATTAAAATTTCTATCTCTAGCATTTTGTCATTTAGGATGGCATGATGGTGGTTAGTGCTTCTGCCACGCAGCAAGAAGTTCCCAGGCTGGATTTTGTGTGGAGTCTCCATGTTTTGCCCATGTCTGCCTAGGTTTCCCAGGGTTCTCCGCTTTCCTCCCACAGTCCAAACACATGCAAGAGGTTCATTGGAGACCCTACATGCCCACATGTGGAAATAAGAGTGAATGGATTCATGTCTCTTTATTAATAGGAGAGTGAATGGATGGCATGTGATTGACTGGCGACTGATCTAGGGGAGACCCACCTCTTGCCCAATGACAGCTGGGATAGGCTCCAGCCTGTGAGCACTATAGGTAATGAATGAGTGGATGAATTCTGTCATTTGAATATTCATTATCTTTCTCTCAACCTTTTGAAACAGAAACAGGGAATCCTTGACATCAAAATTGCTTAAAGCCAGATGGCTTCTCCAAGTCGTGCTGAATGGAATGAATCAAAATGTGTATGATGGTGTTAGGTAAGATTCAGGTGATCCTGCTGCGATTTAAAAAAATATATTATCCTCATATGTTTTTTATTTAGATTGTGATGTTATTTAAATATGAAGTTGGACACATCAATTAGCAATTCTGTATTTTAAACAGTAGAACTGGTCAACGTCATGTCTTTATGAAACACCAAATACTTAATAAGGTGTCGCTCCAATGATGTTAGATGACTTGATGCATTTCAGTAAATAAATACAGATTTAAGTGCTGAACCAGCACACAGCCAGCACTCCCCGGGCATAGGTGATTGTAACTATAGTAACAGCACGAGAGGATATGCAACACTAGCCACTCTCAGGGTTTGATTCAGTTCCCGCAGCCCCCAGCCGCTTTCTAACAGGATATGATCTTCATGTAAAAGCCGTTTTTATGGATGATGTACCCAGTGCAGAGGAGGCATCAACGCTCTGGCTCCCACCACTGGAGCTGCAAAACAAAAGGTGAGGAGAATAATCAGAGTGCTTCTATGACTTTCAGTCATATTTGTGTTGAAAGACTCATTCCTTGTACTCCAACTCAAAACCCCCATATTCGGGAGTTTAAGTCAGTCGCGTTTCTTTGTTCTCTTGCAATGTACGGCAGGTATTTATCCTTAATTAGGGGCAAAATGCATTTTAGCAGCAGATATAAAATGTTATAAACACGTATCTGAAGTCATGTGAACAGTTGCCAAAGGACTGTAATCACAGTCGAAATCAACAGCTTCGGGTGTTGTTCGCCAAGTGACGTTGCCACGGCGATTGCATCTTTGATGCACTGCTGTTGGACTACCCTACTATGGTTTAAAGGAATACATATATGATGACATGAAGTGAAACTGAACATATCAAATAAGCGAAATCTATCATTTTTGCATCAGACAGCAACTGCTCTACCGCCACAGTCATCCATCTGTATTATTCTCCTATTCTAGGCTCATCTGTTACAAAGCAACCAAAAAGCTTACTGGTAAAGTTATTTGACTCTGAGTACTACTTATAAACCTTTCAGTCACTGAGAGCTACTACATAATTCTAATTTCGTAGCAACAAATTGTTCATAGTTTTGCTTGACAGGACACAACGTGTCACTCATAAGTCACTCCATTCATGGATCCATCCATGGATTCCTTTGGAGGTGTGCCTGCCTATGTGATGATTTACTTCTGACACTATTATAATACAATCATAAACATGCTTTTGGGGCAGTGTTTTGTGTTACTCATGGCTTTACTTTCTCCACTTCGTGCTTGTCTCACAGAATAAAATGTGTCGAGGGAGAAGTACCCTGGACGAGACGCAGTGCTCAGAAATCAACACTTTACTGAAAATCTGTCTTACAATCTGCACAATGTTTTTTTGCACTGGATTTGCATGCAGGACAAACCATATTGTCAGATACAACGCAATCAAAACTTCCCCTCACACAAATTGCAAAACCTTATTAAGCTTTGTGCAAGAAACTAAAATGCAATGATGGAAAAATCTTATCTTATCTTATCTTGATAATAATTTTCAAATCATGTTTAAACTCTTCAAAATATGCTAAATATGCTATTTTGTTTGCAGTGGATCTGGTATTATTTGTTATTGTAGTCCTATTGATTACATAGTTTGTTATCTTGAGATCATCTTCTGAACAAGATCAAGGAGGGGTCTTAAAAAACAATATCTCCATGATGATGACTAATCGTGGATTATTATTCTCACAACAGGCCCATTCTACTGCAGATAACTGCGTTTCGTTCCGTCATCCTTACTAAGGCCGCACTGTTAGTAAACAGTGGCGGTGTGTATTGGGCCCAAGCTGCTCGCGTCTGGGCCCGTGCATAAACTCTTCGTTTTTATTCACAAGCAGCTTTGCTTTCAGCAGAATAAGGTTTGCTGGACAGGACAGAGACGCGAAAACGGAACAGAAATGGATCAACACGGGCAAGACCACGTCTGCTAGAGGATCTAAATGTTTGGTTTTGATACATTTTAAGATGGCAGCCTGTTGCTGCTGCTGCTGCTGAAACATGTGAGTTTCCCCTTGGTGATCACTTAAGTATTCATTCATTTTCGAATAACTTTCCAACCCTAAGATAACCTTGCAGCTAGCCAGAGGTCCGTTGACATGGTCAGAAGACATTGGTCAGAAAAGGCACACTCAAACCCAAAAACAAGAGTGTGATGAGTTAAAGTAAACTTGTGATGCTGAGTAGAAAAATCCCGTTTCTTATCGCATTAAATCTCATCCCCAGAATTATAAAGCTGCCATGCCTACCTGGCTGGTTGCTGTGGTTCCGTAGCTGTGGCACTTGGCTCCTCTTTGGCCTCCTCAGGGGGGACTGGGGCAGTTGTTGGGGTTGGAGCAATGGCTGAAGCTGGGTTTGTGGCCGGGGCAGCTGTCGACGTTGAGCTGGACTCTTGCGAATGGGGCTTGGTCGCTTCTGAGACAGGAGGCGAAGCGGCAGCTGCAGGTTTAGCCTTTTCAAAGCCCAGAAAGGAGGAGCTGTTAAGACGAGTAACCCGATGCCAAAGGCTTCTGAAACTTCACCTTCTAAAACACCCAATAATCACCTCTGAATATAACAATACCTCACCTTAGAGACCATCACTACAACAAAATTTTTCTCTTCAATTTTGTAATCCTTGATTGGTATGTCATCCTGCAGGATCTTTCCAGCATATATTAGCTTCTGGCCGGATACTGGAAAGTTGTCTTTTCCCCTTTCTGCTTCTATCTTCTCTTTCAAGGCCCTCACCTGATTAAGAAAGAGACATAAAAACAACTTTATAACCTGCAAGCGTGCAAATATTTCTTATTTCCAGGCAATCCCACAGGACTGTTATCAGTGTCCTTACCTATGCCGCACTACATTCATATGGCATCTACACACAACATTAACATCAGCTTTGACTGAAATAATGCAAGTTATTACGTTTCACTGACTTCAGTATATTAAAAACAAGTGTTACGCATGTTAGTGGTGCGACGAAAGTTTGTAAATACCACAGAAACCTTGACATTTCAAATAACGTATCGGCGAGCACTGCGATAAATCAAAAGGGTTCATATACCGATGCCATGCGAACGACTTCAGGCATCGTTCTGAGTGGGGCACCCCAGCAAGAAGAACTAATCATAATTAGCACTGTCATTAGCATTAGCATTATTAGCATTGTGACCAGTTTGTCCCTCGTTGCACAAATTGCCACGGTCCGCTATGAATCACAGGACAACATTGGAAAAGAAGACATGTCACAAACTTGCGTCCAGGGGGAATACATTTATCGTCGAGTCGGGGGACTTAATTAACGGACCATTCGGCATGCTAGCTAGTTAAGGCTAGCTTTGGAGTATGGTTTCGCGTTGCTTGCAACCCATTCAAATGCGATGGAAAATACCGGAATAGCGCTGATCTGACATGAGAGCCCGCAAACTGATTAAACTTACATTTAACTAGCAAAACTGAGATATTCTCCGCAGTCTACACGCTAGGTTAAAGCCACATCCCCGCAACTAGTCCAGTTAGCCAAAGTTAGCTAGTTAGCTAAAGGCTACTCACCGTTTGTTCGGGGTCTATCTCAATTTGAATAGTCTGCTGTTGCAGTGTTTTTAGTGTGATCTGCATGGCGGCGTCGGCTAACGTCGGTTATGCTGTGCTTTAAAATGGCGAAGTGGCGGGTCGCTGCGCGGTTATAGTGTTGTCAAAGTTGCCGTTTCAGGTAAGATAACAGCTAGCCATGAAATGTGTGTATCCATGAGCACTCAGCAAATCGCCATCTTTGGTGACAAGTTGGTGGTGGCGGTGCGGCTCCGAGGCGAAATGCGAGATCTCGTTCGAGATAACGCGAGTATGGCAAGCCAGCATGCCAAAGGTTAGCAAAGGCTTTACTGACGTGTCTCCACGAACCATTGTTTCACAGCTTTTCATTTGCAAACTTCATTTAATGCCCCGAAATTTCAAATGTTTCCGCAGATCGAACTTGTTATATCCACTTAGTAGAACTCGAGAAAGATGATATTGACACTGCACCAAGGGGCCCCTCCTTCCTGTCTCATCACCTACAGCATGGGGATCTGGTATCCTCTGGTATCCTAATAACACACTCCCTCCAAAGAAAACTATTGACATGATGCTGGAATCAAAACCATTACATCCTCACTGTTTACTAGTTAAACAAGCACAGAGGTGACGATGCGCATGCTGACTCACTGGAATAAAAAAATGTGGTAACCTAAACATAACGGGAGCATCCGTCTTTTTTTTTGACAGTAATTATACCACGCTAGGATTTTCTACCGCTCTGTCACACACAAGACACTTATAACTTCTCTCTCTCTCTCTCTCTCTCTCTCTTTCTTGCTCTCTCTCAGGTTGCAATCAAAGCACGCTGTTTAAAGAACCTGTTATTCAGGTGTCAGCTATGCCATGCATCTCGCAGAAGTTGCTAATTTCAAAACCTGCATAATTTACCCTCTGGATAGTGGTAGGTGGGCAGCACATGAGTGAAGAGGCACTGTGGCCTCAGTGGAGAGTTTTTCATGTCCTTCCCGGATTCTCCAGCTTCCTTCATGGACCGAAAACCATGCAGCAGGTTCACTGAAGACCCTAAATTTTGCGTAGGTGTGAACGAGAGACCCAATGGTTTCATGTCTCCAAATGTGGGTCCAGTCCAGGATATCCTGCAGAATAAGGTAACTTGCTATGGCACTGTCGCTGATGAGTTCAAGGGAGGGGCATGTATCTGTGGGTTTGATGCGCCACCCCATAACACCGCACAATCCCGTCTTTGTGGAAGTCTGCGAAGCTCAGCGGGAGTAATAATCTTTTTGTTTTAATATAAATTCAATTCCGATATCTCAAGAAATAACTTGTTGCTGTACTTCAATGAATCTCCTAAGAATGTGATCATGTTCAGTAGAGTTATTCATTGTGTCCGCCATCCTCATACAGGGGGAAAACTTGTATTGACAAAATATATCCTTGGCCTCAAAAGTCATGTAAAAAAAATCTGTCAATCCTTTACTAATCAAACAACAGGTTGCGATGCTTTGATTTGAAAACAGCATCTCGTCCAACGGAGGGGTAAGAAAAACTAATCCCGTTGTAGGTGCAATTGTCTAACACATCCACTAGAGAGCATAGTTGGACTTCTCATTGACAAACGGTGGAGTTAAACGGGAGGAAGAGTGAAGAGGACGAGATTATGGGCTGTTTAATTCCTGCCACAAGACATTTTAGGGGCGTGAGAGAGACCATTTGGACGGTAGATGATCTGTTCAAGTGGTGCCTTCCTTCCAGTTCAACTCATTGAAATGAGCTGGAGATAACATTCTTAAAACTCTGCATGGCCACTTTGGGCATGTGAGTGCAGCAGTCATCCATATTAATCCGCTATAATAGTCTACCACTGTGATTTAATTTCCTTTTTTTTTCTCTCTAAATTGCAGGCCCCATCAATAAATTGCATATTTTATAACACATGAACTGCACCACCTCTTACTGTCACTCAAACGGCATCAAGCTGTGAAGCTATAAATAAGCGAGCAAAGTACTCACTGATCCACCATTCAGTTCCAGTTTTTTTTTTTACTTCTTTTCTTGCCCCTCAGCATCCCATTTTAACTCCTTCTCGTCGCTTCATCAATGCAAGTTTGATCGCAACCGGGTCGGGGGATCTTGTTGATGGATTAACGCCATCCCACCCCCCCTCTCCCCCACCAGCCCCCCGGATCGAGGCCAAAGAACAAAATGATTATTAAAGAGCGGACCAAGTGAGAGACTGAGAGGACAGGAAATCTGTGTGTGAGCGTTGGGGGGAACAGTGCCCTGGATGTGTGTACATCTGGGTTAATTCTCAAGGACAAAACTATTAAAGATAAACAGACAAACACCATGTTTTATTGAGACAAGCTACATTCATGGGCATGTGGCTCCAAACAGACCTACTTAGATTGCGATCATGCGTGTGTGTTAGTGTGTGTGTGTGTGTGTGTGTGTGTGTGTGTGTTAGTGTGTGTGTGTGTGTGTGTGTGTGTGTGTGTGTGTGTGTGTGTGTGTCGCAGGCTTTCATGTTTTCCAGACAAAAGGCCGTCCTGAAAAGCCGCATGTCTGCAGGCATGGCTTTTACTGCAGCACTGCCGTTCCGACACCGGCTACTCACCGACCTGTCAACATTCTGCTGCACATATTGCAAAATATCTGGGCTTTGCGCATCGGGGAGATGTTGGGAACATCTCAGCCAACCTGTTGCTCGTATGTTTGGTATTTGCTGCCTTCCTTCTCACTTACCGAAGGGGGAACATGGTGAATGCGCAAACACGCTTTTCAGATAAATCGTTTGATATTTCGTGGAAATGTGTTTATTCGACGTTCAGACAAGGATCTCGGACAATTTTGAAAGACATCGCTATACGGAGTCATGGTGCAATTTCTTTTTTTAAGTAAAAATGATTTATGTATTGCTGACACGTTTCCATAATTCTTCTATTTAAAGGCGTGTGATTTTGTTAATGTTAAAAGTATTGCGAAAATAAGCTCGGCCTATTAATAACTCACTTCTTAACGGTTTCTCAAAGACGTTCCAGGGATCTGATATTATTGAAATAAACATTAACACATTCCTGTTTCCTTATAATAAGATGTTCTGCTAGCACTCTGGGAACATTCTCCAAAATTATCCCATAAATGAAAGATTTTACAGATCTACAGGGAATGGAATTTTGTAATAAAGCCGGAGATATTCTGGAAAAGTCCTGAATGTGCCCTGTTACCCCCAACGTTATACATTGTGGAAATAAAAGAATGTTTAAATAGTGGACAACTTTTAGGGGAAGTTCAGGAAATGTCTTAA
This sequence comes from Fistularia tabacaria, assembly GCA_901007705.1. Lineage (NCBI taxonomy): Eukaryota > Metazoa > Chordata > Actinopteri > Syngnathiformes > Fistulariidae > Fistularia > Fistularia tabacaria. The sequence goes on from CAAKHD010006279.1 coordinate 17,906, forward strand.
AACGTAGAAAAATCTGTTGTTTCGCTGTGTCATGAACAATTCGCTGGGTAGAAGGAGTCAACAGTCCTTTTGGTGTCGGCTGATTAAAATCTGCTCTTATGAAAAAAAACAGCATGTCTGCTTCGTAGAGAACTGGATATTATTTTGAGCAAAGAGCATCGTGTCCTGAGATTGGCTGACTGATATTGTGCAACCTCGCACATAATTGGACTACATTCACCTCCATGCTGTTTGTAGTCCCAGTCTCTCAGCCACTGTCATGCACACATTTTACACACTTTATACACAAATGCATATCCAGTCGGTGTCATGTTATATGTATGAATGCATGTATTTATTTATTCATTGGATCATGAATGGTAATAGGGCAGCATGGTGGGGCCTGCACCTCGCGGCAAGAAGGTCTGTGATTGGGTGGGCCTTTCTACTCCTCCTGGTTCTTCAGCTTCCTCCCCAAAACAAAAACATCAGGCCATTGGGAGCAACGGGAGGGGGGGGGGGGTGGTAGGTGTCATGCCCATAGACGCTTTGGCATTTCGACAGGAGAGGCAGGAATCAAACCGTCAACCTTGCGTTGGGAGGGACCAACTGAGCCAGATGTCTACATCTGTGGCACAATGGTTCTGGTTAAATCCTGATGTTTACTAATATCTGGTTCTCCTGATTCCTCATCATTACCCCAACCAACCGCATCTCTCCGGGCTCACCAGCATCTATCTCCCCAAGGATCTCCCCCCCGGTTCCACCCTCCCGCAGCACGCCAGCCAGTTCCTCCAGAGGTGAGGATATGAGACCCTGCAGAAGCTGTTCCTCCAGCAGGGGTCTATCAGCAGACATCATCTTCATCTGATCCCCCCTCCTCCTCCATTGCTGGGGGGCGAGTACGATCACCTGAGTGGGTGATAAAGGCACAGATACGGTCGATCATTGATTTCTGGCCACGTGCTCTTAAGCCGCAATTTCTACAAGCGGAGAGAAACCCCTCGGTCTCCAGAAGCGGTGGAGGAGAGTCCAGCTATATTTAGCTGCTTCAGCTGCAACTCTGCCCCCCGACCTCCAGGGAGGTTACATCCCATGTCCCGCAAATGAGTTTTCTGTCCCAGGGCTGTTCTGCTTAGGTCTCCACCCCCAGAGTTCATCACACCCACACCTGACGTCTCATTCTGCAGGCAGCGCGGCCCAGAGGGCAGCAGCCTCACGTGGTTGGTTTGGGCTTCGCCCGGCGGCAAGGAACTTCCTCGTGGTTTCAGCCGGTGTATTTTTAACCACGTTTTTTTCTTCAAGAATTAACAAAATCAATAAGAGGAATAAGAGTAAAGACCAATAACTCTAATTTATCAATGAGATTTTTTTTTTAAATATTTAATTTCAAGTCTTCACATCAGGATTGTTGTTATTATTATTTTTAAATATAGTGTGAGGGACTGAGGAGCGCCCCCCCTCCTCCATGTCTTTGACCTGCAGAGGACCCTTTCCAGCCAAGTGGTGTATCTGTATAGCCCTAAGTCAAATAGTGTGTGTGTGTCTGTGTGTGTGTGTGTGTGTGTCTGTGTGTCTGTGTGTTTGTCAGCGCTGTCGCTGGTGCAATGAGTCACATATGCAACCTCCATTCACCCTATAATGTGCGGAAACATTCACAGACACACACACACACACACACACACACACACATACACACAGACACACACACACACACATACATACACATACACACACACACCACTTTCATAACCTCCTTCAAACCTCTGGGATGATGAACAAATAACAACAGCCGCTTTCACACTGCAGGAACTTTTTGCAATGCCTAGAACTTTTTCAGGAAGTAGTCTGTTGGTTTTGTGCATTCAGACAGTGTTGGAACCAGAGACCGTGGAACCATAGGAACTCACATCTTGCAGGTACTTGGTGATTGGCGGAGCTCATTTGCCGCGCCCATAAACAAAAAGTCAGCTCTTTTCCCCATGGAGGTTCAGGGGGTGATGTGAGATTAAGGTGGCACACCTGCTTGTTGTCCCAGGGAGATGAAAGGGTTCCCCTTCCCCTTTCCCCCCTGGTTTTTAGAACTCTTCTGTCCAAAACCGGCTCATATGAAATGTGTAAAACGGTATAAGTTGACATTAGCCAATCAGAGCGCAGTCCTAGAGCACAACATCCGAGTCTCTCATCTCTTTCCGTCATATCAAGAAATAACGCGGACTTGAAGCTGTTCGCCATCGAATGTTGAACACGTCGAGCGGGTTTTTACAAGGACGTGCTGCGGCGGTTGGTTGCCATGGCGATGAAGAATGCACAACTCCTCGCGGTGACAGCTCGGAGACCATGCTGGGTAAACAGGGGGTTCCCCCGAGAGCGCCGCAACCGGTAATGACATGACAGAGGAACAAACACGGCCCCTAACGCGCACACACACACACACACACACAGATCTCACATGGGACTGGGGGAGCTGTAGCTGTGACCAACTCAGGCGTCCTCCTCCTCCCGCGTTTCTTACATCACTCTGCATCTGCACTCTGTAACCCCCCTCCCTCGTCATCATGGCCGACAGAATTCTCCCTTATTCAGCCGGATCTGGGTCACGGAGTGCCA
>CAAKHD010006281.1:4746-28409 GCA_901007705.1 Fistularia tabacaria
AAAGAGGGCGAAAGAAAAAATGGGGCGCCCGAGGGTCAGCCCAAAGGGCAAGCAGGGGCAAAGCGGGGGAACCAAAAAAAAAAAAAAAAAAGAGAGGAAACTCGGGAGGAGAGCGCGAGGAGCGGCCGAGGAAAATGACGGAGGGAGAAGTAGAAAGAGTGAGGGAGTCCCAGAGACAGATGTCGCCCTCACTGGCCCCGGCAGATTGATGGCTCCTGGCCCCGTTCCATGCCAGGCTCTGACCCCTCTGTCCTCTGCTGTAATTTATAGGCTGCATTTTGCCAGATTTAAGCACTCCTCTCTGGCCATCATGGCCTGAGAAACGGGGATGACCTTCCTGGAAAGGGAGCGGAATTAGACCCCCGCCGTTTTCGAGCCGCCTCGGGGTAAAGAAGCGAGCGGCCGCCATATCAGCAGCTTCTCCGACCAACGCTTTGATGAGATGCATGCGTGCGTTTAACCGACACGACGCCTCCTGCCGCCCCCCCCCCTCCGTATCTGTCCGCCGTCTCCGCATCCGGCGTCGTAATTTTTTAAGAAGTCCCCGCGCCCCGCAGATGTTAGCATCTGCTGCATTTGGGGCCCGCCGGCGCCGGAGTCGACCTCTCGCCGCGAACAGCTCGACCTTCTGCGCCGCATTTTGGGAAACGACCGTGGCTCCTCGCGTCTCTCTGCGCGGCTAACGACAGGTAACGCTCGTCGTGACCTTCTCGGAAAGAGCGTTTTTCGCAAACTATGGACGTTCCAGCGCCCTGGGATATGTTCCTATTGAAGCAAATATCACAGTCGGACGATGTGAATAGAAAACCCTCTTTTCATCGGTGATCTGCTCCTGCGCGGGGAATCGTGTGTCAAATACACACCAATAAAGGGTGTGTGAAACGGTGAAGGCTTCTTACAAGCGATTCTAATGGAATCTGCGACGGCAACACCGATTTGACCTTTTAGAAAATAGCATTTAAATAACTGCATTTTTCCAATATCTTGGTCCTGATGTTTTGCTGATCTCCGGTTCACGATATCCAAGCGGCTCGACGATTTATCGCTAATGTTTAAATTATTTCTCGGTGATATTTCCCTCATTTCTCATGTAAATTTATGCAATTAAAGTATTTAGTGCTGATTTTTTTTTTAGGTTATTTATTGTTTCGGGGGCGGGGGTTGGGGAGGGGGGGGGTGGATACAGTGTGTGCGTCACCACATATCGTGCCTCATCTCAGACATAAATAAACCAGCCTGGAAAAACATGGCCGCCGCTCCCCCCCCCACCCCCCACCCCCCGCCCACACACACACACACACACAAACACACAAATCTAACCTGTATTAGATCAGAACTGCTCTGCATTCATCCCGCACAACGTTCGGGCTGCTCTGAGAGACAGGACGTCTCTTGTCTTCATTATTAAAACCACTGACGCTGTTTCGACACAATACAGAAAGAGCGTGAACAAACTGTTTTAATGCGCCGAGCGGGCTGCCGCGCCGACGCCAGAGCCCGGTGGTGAGCGAGCAGAGTGCACTCCTCGGAGTTGTTTACTTTACAGCGTCTTGTATTATTTATTAGCAAATTTTCCCCTCAGGTATTTTTGTCATTTCATGTTTCACTTCCTTGTTTATATAACCCCCCCCCCATTTTTTTTTTGACAGATCATTTCTTTGAGTTAGCATCCTTCTACCCAGCTCTGGAATAATCTGGTCGCGCCACACGGAGGAAAACCCGATCTCTCTCCGGTTTTCATCGAACTCGGGGAACCGAGGTTTAACCAGATAAAGTAGTTTCGCCGCTAGCCTGACCGCTACCTGCATCCCTGTGTGTGTGTGTGTGTGTGTATGTGTGTGTGTGTGTGTGTGTGTGTGTTTTTTTCTCGAGGCGTCAGCCATTGCCACGAAACAGTTTTGAAATCAAATCCGTGGCTATTGAAAATTAGACCACTTTGGCTTATAGCAGGCTTAGCACTATTAAATGCCAACATTGCGCTGCGGATTCGGCTTATCCACCTCATTTCCAGCGGTTGCAGGAGCAACAGGAAATATGAAAGTCCCCCCCCCGAGTCACAAGTGTGTTTCTGGTCTTGTTGAAACGTCTGAGCTCCTCTGCTGAGATCACGTGTGGTTTTTAACAACAAAAATGTATTTTCAGCCATCAAGCTTCCGCACAGGGAATTCGAAGATTCATTATTTATGACGCTGATGATATTCGGCACACGATTCCGGTTCTGATTTTGGAAGCTTGAATCTTCCGGGTCGTGAACGCAGAAAATTGATAGGAGACCTTTAAAGTTGAGCTATTTGACCTGATATGTTAAGAATATTGTCATTTGTAGGTCCTTTCTACACACATTTCCCCTGAATTCTGGCACTACCTTATCATTTCGGGTATCATCGTCACTCGTTCATTCACTCAGTCATTGTCGATAACGCTCATCCTGCGCCCAGATCTCTGCTCTCATTGGGCGAGAGGCAGGAATTACCCCGGGCTGGTGGTCAGGCGATCACATATGGAGACGTACGACAACTCACCCTCTCATTCACATGTCATACAGCGACATGTAACCGTATGCAGCCTCTGTTCATTCATTCGTTAAAGAAAAAAGACTTTACTTGCCGAAGGAGACGGTGCTGTTTCCTGCGTCACTTCAAACGAACGGAGCGGTGGGCAGAAAACAAGCACCGGATGCGTGCAGTCCCAATCAGGGGGTCGGGAATGAAGGCTCAATGGCAAAATGGGGTACGTCAGAGAATGTAAAGGGGAAAAAATAAGAAAAAAAACCCAACCTGGACGCTGAGGTTCATGTAAACACAGATGGACAACTCATGAAATCACGCTCCTCCACTCACAGACTCCATTAGGGAGGCTGATTAGAGCGTGATTAACTGCCGCCTTTGTGATGCCGCCGCCATATTTGCTCAGACGGCAGGTTTAGATTCAATGAAAGGCGTCAGAATTTCGCTCTGCAGCTTCTTGTTAAATAAATATGGCCCTTCTGTTTATCTGCAATAACTGTGCATTGGCTGCCACACACACACACACACACACACACACACACACACACAAATCAGCCCGGGGAACGATGTGGACAGAAAGCCTTCGGCAAATTATTACAGATTTGCAATTTAATGGCTTCTGAGGTCCCTTTCTGCCCCACACAGGTTCCCAACGAGACAGAGCCTATTAGTTTGGTCCTTTAATCACAGAACAGGAGATGGGAATCCTGGCCAGACCGACACCCTTCTTAACTTGCTGTGCAGTGGTTTCAATGTGCCTTCTAGACAGACACACATGGAGTGTGTGTGCAGGAGCGTTCATCTGTGTGAGTTTTCCAGCTTTGGCGACTTGATAAGCGTTGGCTCCGTGGGGGGGCAACAACTGTGTTTGTGTGAGTGCGAGGAAGAAAATGTTCCTGTATGGATTGTTCATCAATACCATACGGGCTCAGCGGGCAGCGGCAATTAATTTGGCCCGGGCTCATAACCTCGTACACACAAAAAATGGAAAATTAGTTTCTGATGTCCTGCTCCAAAACATTTCCATGACAACCGTTTTTTAATTTGAGTCCAAATTAAAAATGCAAAAGGGCTCCGCGTAGGGACCCGCAAAAATTATCTGGTTTAAATGAAAGCGGCGGTGAGCGCTTCCGCCTCACAACAAGGAGGTCCCCGGTCAGAATCCGACAGGAGGCCTTTCTGCGTGGAGTCCATGTTGAGCGATGGTCTTCATTGTTTTTGTGCATGTCACAGCTACAAAATAGATTTCAGTTTTCAACCCGTCCAACAACAGTGACATAACGGGCGAGAGCAGGAGCATTGGAGAGACGACGGAGGTGAAATGCGGAGGGAGGGCGGGGACACAAACAAAAACTCCCAAACTGGGCTCCTGAAGGGGGGCTTGCAGATACGGGAGGGTGGAGGGTGTCGGGGCGGGAAGGGGTCGCAGCGCAGACACCGGATGTCCTCCACGTATCTCCGAAAACATGCAGGAGGTTCTTTGGAGACCCCAAACGGCTCAGACGTACAAAGGAGAGGGTGAATGATTGGACGAGTGAATGAACGGATGAGTGGTTGTCGGTCTCTACTTGTGCCCTTGCGACTGACTAGCGGCCAATGACAAGTGGCCTCGCGACCGGGGCCTGCAGGATAAGCGGCATGGATGACGAATGAATGAATACATGAAATGAATTCAATTCACGACTGAGGAAGTAGCGAGTGTTCAAAAAGTAACTAAATTACTCAATGATCTGCTCTCTGGAAAAACGGTGAAATAATACATTTGCTGGACGGAGTTGGAGGAGGTTCTTGCTGTTGACCAGCAGTTCGGATCCTCGTGCTTACGATTGTCTTCTTCTTCCCGTCCAAGATAATACCGACATAACTGGTGTGATACTAATTGCACCTCAGATGGCCTGATTGTAGCAGAAAGTCATTTCCCACAGCTAAACAGTCCCTGATTAATGCACCGTCAATGGAAAATGTAAAGACCATCACTCCAATTTGCCTTTCAGTGTCCCAATTTGTCCACGAGGAAGCCGACCTCTCTAAATGAGCTTTATGAAAGCGGCCGCCTAAAGGAAGGAATATATATAATTATCCGTGGCCGGAGCGTCAACAGAAGAACTTTCGGAAACCAACTTTGCGCTCCGACGGCTTCATTAGCCCGACAACGACAACGCGTCCTCCAGACTAACGGGGAAAATGCAGGTATCTGCAAAGCAATTACAGGCGTGCACCCTTTTCGTGGCTCAACAGCTATCTGTTTGGGATTAGGCGCTATTTAATGTGCAAATGTGAGTGTGCTAAGGTGTTAATGTTATGTTAGGGAATTATAAGGTGATTTAAGAAATGGCTGACTGCTGTTTTGTTGGTTTTACGCCTCGGCACGTTAGAAAGGACGGATCACCGTGTTTGCTCGGCGTGCGGAAATCCCCCAATGTCTTTCATCTGTCCTTCCTGCAGCGGCTAGCGGTCCATGTTAGCTTTGCAAACATCTTAATTGTGTTAAATGGAGAAAAAAAAAACTGTGTGTGGGGGGGGCAGGAGGGTGGGGGGGATTAGAAGCCATTAATGTGTGTTGCGCGAGGGTGTGCTATTCCCGGGGTGGCGCTTTTGTTCACTTTGGCACGGCGGGCGAAAGCGTTTCTCCTTGAAACTCGGAGCACGCCGGATACACGGCCGCCGTGTCCACCCCCCCACCCCCCAAAAAGAAACCCCACCGCCCCCCCCACCTCCCCCACCCCGCAATTTTACTCAGTGTCAGCCTCGCTCTCGCTCATCCTTCCATTTCTTTTTTTTTGTTTGCCTCCCTCCATCCCTCTTACTGTCTTTGTGTGTCACTCCCGTTTCCTCTCTGTCTATTTCCCTTGCTTTTCCCTTTGTAGCACACTTTCTCTCCATCGCCCCCCCTCCCTCTCTCTCTCTCTCTCTCTCTCCCTCTCTCTCTCTCTCCCTCTCTTCCTCTGTCTGTCTGTCTAAGCGTCAGATAAGCTCACTGGGGGAGACTTTAGAGGACTCTCCATCTGTGTATAAATAGCTCTGGATGAATTATTGAGGGACCTGGGGTTGCTAATAATCCCGCAGGACCCATCTGACAATGACACAGAAGATGGAGGGAAAACAATTACGCAGGCTTTCTCCTTCAGAAGAGTGGAAACGGGGGTGGGGGGGACTCGGCGGCCTCTGGGAGCCTCCTCACGGGGCCCAACATCTTGGCTAATAAACCCAATTAAGTCTCCGGAATCAATTGGAGCCCCGGGGGCATTCTCTCTCTTCCTTCCCCCGAACAGCATGCAACAACAGGAAGTGTAATGATTCATGTTCCCCCGTCTGCGTTCGCCTCGTCCTCTCATCTCCATCTCGCAGGTTGGCAAGGCGGACGGGACAGGACAGGACGTCCACCGAGGCGGGATGAAAGGACGGGGAGAGGGAAGGAGGAGGAAAAGGGTGGAGGAAGGGTGGAGAGGAGGAGGAGGAAGAGGAGGAGGAAGAGGAGGAGGAGGAGGAGGAGGAGGAGGAGGAGGAGGGCTGCGCACAAGAATATTAATGGGAGTGTTTATACTGTAAGTGTTTTACCGGGGGCAGACACGGGACACTCCTGTGACAGAATTACAGCACTTTGTCTTCGCACTGATACGTCTGCAGACACAGGTGGGGTCTGTCTGGACATCCATCCTTCCATCCATCCATCTGTCCCTCTGTCTATCCATCCATCCATCCATCTCTCTGTCCATCATCTATCCTTCTATCCATCTATCTATCTATCTAGCATCCCTATGTCTGTCCGCTATCTATCCATACACCATCCATCTATCTAACTGTCAATCTGTCTGTTCATCCATCCATCCAACCATCCATCTGTCCCTCTGTTCATCCATCCATCCATCCATCTATCTATCTATCTATCTATCTATCTATCTATCTATCTATCTATCTATCTATCTATCTATCTATCTATCTATCTATCTATCTATCTATCTATCTATCTATCTGTCTATCATCTATCCATCCGTCTATCTATCCATATTCCTGTCTGTCCATCCATCCATCAATCCATCCTTCATCCATCCATCTGTCTTTCTGTCTCTCTATCTCTCTGTCGATGCATCCATCCATCCATCTCTTTGTCCATCATCTATCCTTCTATCCATCTATCTAGCATCCCTATGTCTGTCCGCTATCTATCCATACGTCCTTCCATCTATCTAACTGTCAATCTGTCTGTTCATCCATCCATCCAACCATCCTTCATCCATCCATCTGTCTTTCTGTCTCTCTATCTATCTATCTATCTATCTATCTATCTATCTATCTATCTATCTATCTATCTATCTATCTATCTATCTATCTATCTATCTATCCATCCATCCATCTGTCTATCTATCCATATTCCTGTCTGCCCATTCATCCATCAATCCATCCTTCACCCATCCATCTGTCTTTCTGTCTCTCTATCTCTCTGTCGATGCATCCATCCATCTATCTATCTATCTATCTATCTATCTATCTATCTATCTATCTATCTATCTATCTATCTATCTATCTATCTATCTATCTATCTATCTATCTATCTATCTACCTATCATTCCATCCCTTCATCCATCTGCCCGTCCATCTCTTTGTCAATCTATCCATGTAATCTACCTGTCCATCTGTCAGTCCATCTATGTATCTATCCATCCCTCCCTCCACCCACCCATCCATCCATCCATCCATCCATCTATCAAAGTGTCCCCTGCCAGTGCAGGTCTCCTGTGTAAACCCCCTGCCATCCAGCAGCGGCCGGGCGCTGGGAGGCAGCGGAGGCCGAGCTGAAAGCAGGTGTGGTTGGAGCAGAATAAACCCTCCGTTCAGGTTCGGCAACTTTCTTGTTTATAGGATTAGAAAAGGAGTCTTTGATGTCGGGCGAAAACATACATGAAAGTTAGAAGGAATAAACATCCTAGGTTTCCTTCCTCGGGGGGAGCGACGCTCTGCCTGCTGCACGCCGGCTGCCGAGGTGATGCATCAGCCAGTTTGTGCCACGTTTTCCAAAAAACAAAGCACACAAGGGTAAAGTTATTGTGTTCTTAATGCTATTATTATTCCCCGAGGGGAAATTCCACACACTGGACGGGGAAAATTAGACGTCCGTAATCAAGGCGGCTGACGAGATTACTTGTCTTTCCTGCCGACACGCTGGGATCGATTTCAAATTGATAGGAGTATTTTTGAGCCATTTTTTTTTTCCATAAAGGCCAGAATTCTTATGTTTCAGCACAATTTCAAACTCCAGATAAAAAAAAAGTGCGTTTTGGGTTTTTTTTTGGTATTAAACATCGCTTGATAAATGAGTCTCTTTAAACATTATATAAGAATACTATTAATTTACCCGCATACATTGAACATCGTTGCTGTTTTGCTTTGAAAATAATTAAAAAAAAAAAAAAAACATTGAAAAATCGCACAGCACCTGTGGACACAGGAGGAGGACAATTGGGGCACTATAAGTTTCGGTCCTGCAGGAGCGCCTCCCATGCAGCTCTGCACACACACACGTGAAATGTATTCTTCGCCAGGCTCCACATGTTCTTTTCCTTTGTCCTTCAGCTAAGCTTATTAAATATCCAACAAAAAAAAAAAAAAAAAACAAGCTCAGACGTGGAGGGCACGTTGACAAAAACAACATTGGCCGGCGCACGCCGTGGTGATTTATTGTAGCTCCTGGGTGTAATATGGGAGCATGTCATTTACAACAGAGTGTCTGCACTGGGTCAGCGTCGCACTAAAGCACCCACTGTGTGTTCTGGTGACACACAATTGGTGCACATCCCTCGGAGGAGAGACTGGCAGATTGGTAGAAACTTAAAATGTAAATGAACGTTGCTCATTTCGGCCCCTTTGAGCCTCTGCGGTAGACGGCTTAGCGGCATGTCTTCACTTCTCTCGTCACTGGCAGGAGGGGTGGGAATGAGAGGGTGAATAGTTGTATGTCTCTATATGACATATGAATGAGAGGGTGAATGGTTGTATGTCTCTGTTATGATAATAATAACAATATGTATGAAGTGTGAATGACATGGCGATTAGTTGTATGTCTCTATATGACATAAATGAGAGGGTGAATATTTGAATGTCACCATGTGACATATGAATGAGAGGATGAATGGTTGCATGTCTCTATATGACTTGTGAACAACAGGGTGAATATTTGTATGTCGATACAATGTGTGAATGAGAGGGTGAAATGTTGTCTATATTATCATAATAGCACTAATAATAACAATGTGTATGACGGGGGAATGACATGGTGAAAAGTTGTTTCTGTCTTTCTGAGATGTGAATGAGCCAGTGAATAGTTTTATGTCTCTATATGACACAAATGAGAGAGTGAATATTTGGATGTCTGTACGATGAGTGAATGACAGGGTGAATAGTTGAATGTCACTATATGACATATGAATGAGAGGGTGAATGATTGTTTGTCTATATGATGAGTGAATAGTTATATGCTTCTATATGCCATATGAATGAGAGGGTGAATAGATGTATGTTTCTATGAGATAAGAATGAGAGGGTGAATAGTTGAATGTCCCTACAAGATGTGTGAATGAGGGTGAATGGCTGTATGTCTGCGTAGGACATAAATAAGAGGGGAATGATTGTTTGTCTATATGCTGAGTGAATGAGAGAGTGAATAGTTGTATGTCTCTATGCAATGTGTGAATGAGAGGGTTAATGGTTGTATGCTTCTGAATGAGGTATAAATGACAGGGTGAATCAGAATAGTAGCTTGTTTCTATATGACGTGTGACTGACATGGTGAATAGTTGAGAGGCTTAATGGATGTCCGTCTCTATCTGATGTGTGAATGAGGAAGTGAATATTTGTGTGTCTGTGAGATGTGAATGAGGGGGTGAAATGTATGTCCAAATGATGAGTGAATGAGAGGGTGAATAGGTAGAATGTCGCTCTACAGTGTTTGAATGACAGGATGAATGGTTATATGTCTCTTCATGACATAAATGAGAGGATGAACGGTTGTATGTGTCTATACAATGTGTGAACAACAGGATGGATGGATGAATGCTTCAAGATGATGTTTGAATGAGAGGGCGAATGGTCGTCTGTCTCCATATGACATATGAATGAGGGAGTGAATGAACGGTTGTATGTCGTGTTTGAATGACAGGGTGAGTGGTTCTATGTCTCCATATGATGCTTGATTGACAGGGTGAATGGTTGTATTTCTCTTTATGATGTGTGAGTGAGGGAGTGAGTATTTGTATGTCTCTATGAGATTTGAATGAGAGGATGAATGGTTTCATGTCTCTGTATGACATTAATGAGAGGGTGAATGGTTGGACGGCTCTACTTCTGCTGCTCCTGGCCACGGGTCCAGTGTAAAACCCCAACCTGACTGCAGGATAAGTGGTATGGTAGATAATGAATGAATGATATTACCGGACCGCTTCAAAATTAAAGTAAAGTAATTAAACTTAAAGCTTTTTTTTAATGATCATTCAATCGAGATTAAACTTAACATTTCATTTTTAGTTCAACTTTAAATCTAATTCATTTCAGCTCCGTCGTGCAGCCCCAGCTTAGAGGAAACAGCTGGTTCGCTGCGAACACCTTTTATTTTCCTTTTCGGTGCACATCTGGTTTGAATGAATCACTTGCATGTTTTATTCATTTTTCTTTTGAATTCCTAATAAAGTTTTGGTAGGCGATTCAGTTAATGCCCCCAGCTCGCAGCACGGAGGTTGTGGAGTTGGACCTGCAGGCCAGTTTGCTCAGAGCTTTCGTTCCAGCTTCTTCCCGCCGACCGGAAAAAAAAAAAAAAGGGCGCCGAATGTTTCTCTGCTGCGGTTTGGTTCGCTGTTTTTCACCACAGAATTTCTCCGGCGTGACTTTTACGAGAGACCATTGACCGGACACGCGCGAAGCATTTAAAAAAAAAAAAAAAGAATAGATGCTCTTTGTTCCTTCGCCGTGGCAAAACATGTTTCTCCTGTTATTAACAAACAGGGCAGGAGAACTTTCTGCCAAGTTGATTTATTTCAGACGAGATAAATAATGGACTATTGTAAAAAGCTAAATATTCCTCAGGGAAACACTGAACATCTTTAATTACGTCTGCATGAAAATGAACAAACGCTATAAATGTCGCTCCATCATCCATCATCCGTCGCACCATTGTTTAACTAATCCACGGCTATAAATTTCCTGACACGGTATATAGAGGTGCAGAGTTTTGGTTCTTCTTAGGAGTGATTATGAATTATTAAATGATAAGTATTCATATCATGGAAAAGCTAAAATTGGGTCTCTCTAACATTTCCTGACTAAATGCCCGAGGTAGGATGAGGCAATTCGTCTGCCGGAATATTTGGGACAGCTCGGGACTTTTCAGCGTGTGTGTGTGTGTGTGTGTGTGTGTGTGTGTGTGTGTGTGTGTGTGTGTGTGTGTGTGTGCGGAGCGGCTTACAGTGTGTGTGTCGAAGCATTATTTTCAGTGTGGTGTTTTAACTTTGCGCCGTTAAGAGCTCGAGCATCACATGTAAGCCTCGTGTGTGTGAGTGTATGTGTGTGTGTGCGTGTGTGTGTGTGTGTGTGTACACGTGTGTGTGTGTGTGTGTACGTGTTTTCCGTCCCGACCCTTAAGGGACCAAGTGGGGATGGCGGGTGGAGGTGGGTGGGTGGTGTGGGGGGTCGACACTGTCCTAATGATGCATTTTCTAGTCCATTGATTCTGTGGCTCTGCTCTCCAGTAAATCCTTCACATGCAACACATTAAAGCTGGCCCTTTTTCCTCCTTCGCCAATCGATTAGCACAGCTTAGAGACAGCCACTCTGGGAAGCAGGGCGAGAGATGCAACTTGTTATCTCTCTCCCTCACACACACTCACACACACATACACACTCACGCAAGTGTGCACGCACACACATATACCTCGTGAAAAATCTAAATTCTGCATGTTGGTGATGATTCAGTTATGATTTCAATACGCATCACGCTAGTCATTCTTGAGCGAGGACACATTTGCTATTAATACTTGTAATCTGTGGATTAATCCATGCATTTTAATATAAGGGCTAATCAGCACCCTCTTTTTTTTTTTTTTTTTGCTCGTGCTTCTACAAACAGGTCTGAAATTACAAAAATCCCAAAGATTTTCTACCTCTGCGCCCTAAAAAGAGGCGCCTGAGCCGGCCCCCCGTTGTCATCTACGTCCGTTTCAACGGTCAACATGAAGTGCCGGTGGAGTTGTGGATTATTAGCGGTAGTCGAAGCACTGGAATGCGGTTCTTTTTGTAAAAATAAAAGGGAATGAAAAAAGACGGATAGAAAAAGGGAGTCTTTTGAGGTCCCGCAGACGCCGGTACAATGCGATGCAGTGCAAGCTTTCGTCTCGGTGCAGCCACTCCTGCTGAATTGTGTTGTACACGTACTATATTGTATTCATCATTTCCCCTGTTTTTTTTTTCCCCTCCTGTCGTCCTCTGTCTCCGTCCGGCTCCTCCGGTGCCTGAATTGACTTCCGCAGCGCTTCCCAGCCGCCGCCTGTCCGAGCTACCGCCCGTCTCTTTCTGCCCGCGTGTCACGGTTTTCACTGGCCTGTTTGCAATCTATTGATAGCCTTATTGGCTGCAGAAAATGCAGATGAAAGGTCTGACGCCATGCCAAATTGTAGGGGGGAGGAAATCTGCTAGCTCATGTTTTATTTGCTCTGGTGATGTCAGATTAAATTGTAGGTTCGCTTAGTCGGGGAGTGTAATCGTGATGGTTTTAGAATTATGAGGCGCAAGAGCAAGCATAAAGTTATTTCTGGTTTCTGGAGCTGTTTCCCTTCTGAGACGTCACAAATCACGTACGGACACGAGGATTTGTCGGCGCCTCCTGGCTTCGCTTCAGTGCTGCGGTTGTGGCGATGAGAATGATGGCTGTTTAAAAAGTGCAATATTGTTTTGTACATTGAGAAATATGCTCGATAAATGAGTTTTATTCTTATTTATTTATCTTGTCTTTTTGGCCGCTGAGTCAAATAGTACAATTGACTGCCTCCGGTACAAGTACGTGATGGACCGTAAGGACATTATTCTATTTAGAAAAAGATTCGAAGAACTCATTTCTAAGAACCGTCCAGCTCGAATTTGGAGGCCTCCTCCAAGGGAACTGTTTAGCTTTGCATTGTGTATGAAAGTGCCCACCAAGTTGCATCCATGTTCTGCATGCCGAAAATAATAAACCATGGGCTCTCAGATGCGATGAGGTGTTTTTTATTCTCTGAAGATCCCCGCCGTTGGCTAACTCTGTGCTTATTTTGGCCAAAATGTTGACGTTCCTCTGCGAGCCCCCGGAAACCACTCTGAGGCGTAGCAGGCCGGAATAGCTTTGACGCTTTCGGTGGTCAATTTCTCACCGGTTCTGTCCATTTATGCGCAAGAAGACAGCTGACCAACGACCGCAAGAGTTTTTAAAAATATAGCTGGTAATGAGCTCCACCAGTCACCAGGCACCTACATCGGACGGTTTTCTATGGAGCCATAAAAAGACGGTGCCTTGGAGACGGACCTAAAAGGGTTCTGGGAGCTGAGGTCCCTGGTTCCTATGTTGTCAGAATGCATGAAAAAAACAGTTCTCCGAACTGCAAAAAGATCCTGCAGTGCGAAAGCTAAAGTAAAAGTCTTGACGTCGGCTAGTTAGTACAAATTCATATTAAATCATATTAAAAAGAGATTGAAAATATGTGACAAATATGTTCACAGAGGCCTGTTTACAATCCGCTGGTTTCCGCTGGTTTCCGCCGGTTTCCGCCGGTTTCCGCTGGTTTCCGCTGGCATATGAGGAGTTGGAACGGCATCTATCTTCATTTCAAGTCTATGGTGCGAAGCATTGTAAATGATAATCACTAATTTAGTCTTAGATTTAAAAGTCGCCGTTGTAAATCTGGAGATATTATTCTCAACTAGGTCCTCCCTGAGCAGCGGGGACGTTTTTTTCCGCATGTTGCCGAAATTTGTCATTCAAATCCCCGGGGCATGTAAATGTTTTATGGTGTTATAACACTTTTGCAGATCCGTCCAAGTTATTAAAACGATGCTTAACACCCCTGAGCCAATCATAACTCAGTATCCACCTGGGATAATTGTACAATAACTTAAAGAATAATCAGACAAATGTAACAAAATTCACATTTGATGGAGTAAATAAGAAAGAGTTTCGGGAACCGTGATCCATCCCAGTGACTTTTATGCCATTTTCTCCTCTCGGGCTTCCTGAACGCATCTGCATAATTGTCTATAGAAGGTCCGCTCTTACGTTCTAGCATAAATTAATTCACCATTTTCTCTCATAATACTATCCAGGAATGGAATAATGTCGTACTCAGGACCGGCGTTCGTTAGCCACCCCCACACACACACACACACACACACAACCCGAACGTCGAGGCCAGCTTCGCACCGTGACAAGAACACACCCACTCGGCCCTCGTCGTCTTTCCGGGCTTTACGGCTGCCAGCTAAATGTTTAAGATGATACAGGGAGAAAGTGGCGGAGTTCTCGGCGACCTCGGTCACGTCCCCTAAAATAGCTTCTGTCCTCCGTCTGTTTTTTTTCCCCTCCATTGTGAGTAATGATCTGGAAGGTCAGCAAAGGTGAAGGGGATATGAGTAACTGCAGCTCACTTTATTGAATTACGACTCCTCGCTGAGAAATAGTGAGGGGGCCATGCTACTCTTTTATTCACTTGATACCACTTTCATCGCTGTATATCTAACTGGGAGCAGTTTGCATCTTAATTAAGGGCCGGACGATGTACTGACATCTAGTGGTGACCGACTTTTGTTTTTTTGGTCTGTTTTTTTATGAATATGCGGGCTCACAACTCCCGAAGAGCGCAGCCTACGGTGGCCTGCAGGATCAACTGCCATTCAGCAGCAGAAGCCTGTTAAAACTGTCCCAGCACAGGACTGTCGGCCAATCAGACGCAGAACCCGGCATAGATAGATAGATGGATAGGTAGATGGTTGGATGGACGGACGGGTAGGTAGTTAGATAATAATATGAGATAGATATTGAGATATGAGATAGAGATAGACAAACGGACGGACGGACGGACGAACGGACGGACGGACGGACGGACGGACAGACAGACAGACAGACAGACAGACAGATAGATAGATAGATAGATAGATAGATAGATAGATAGATAGATAGATAGATAGATAGATAGATAGATAGATAGATAGATAGATAGATAGATAGATAGATAGATAGATAGATAGATAGACAGGTGGATGGATGGATGGATGGATGGATGGATGGATGGATGGATGGATGGATGGATGGATGAACGGGTGGATGGGTAGGTAGTTAGATAGATGGATGGATGGGTAGGTAGTTAGATAGATGGATGGATAGATAGATAGATAGATAGATAGATAGATAGATAGATAGATAGATAGATAGATAGATAGATAGATAGATAGATAGATAGATAGATAGATAGATAGATGGATGGATGGATGGATGGATGGATGGATGGACACAATGAAAAAGGGGGATATGGATAATGGATAACAGTTTCCTCTCTTCCAGTCGGCCCAATCTATTTTCCTATCCCTTTGTTTCCCTGCCGTTCCTCTGTGTGTCCTCCTAATATCTGCGGAGACGTCAATTATTGTGCTCGCCACGGCAGCCGGCCGGCCTCGGCCCAATCGGCCGGTTTCCGTGGTTTCCGACACGAGCATTATGAGCGCGGAGCTGTCGGGCAGACCTCCTCTCTCAAGATTGTTTACAGAGGGCGAAGCTTAAGTCGGTTATAAACAGGAAAATGTAAACAGCCGTGGTAAAAAAAAAAATAGAAAAAAAGAAAAAAAAGAAATAACAGGACACTCTGCGGTTGCAACTCATCAGGCGAGGAGCCGCTCCCCAGGCAGCCAGATATAAAGGGCTCCTTCTAACTTTAAAAAAGATTTAAAGGAAAACAGAAGGGGGTGGTGCATCTCCGAGTTATGTGGGGAATTCTCTCTCAAGCCTCCTGGAGGCAGGTGGAGATTGTATGTTTGGTGCAGGAGGAGGTGAAGTTCTCACAGTTCAGGCTGTTTGCACAGCCGATTGTGCCTTATTATCTGCTATCTCCAACAAACATGCTTATGTAAGTTCAGCTTCATTAATATTATTTACATAGACTTATACATGAAATAAGCCGAGGTGAGACCAGAAAGCAGGCATGAAATTTCCAAAAATAATCAACAAAGAACAAATTTAAATGACCATAACATTGGTATATGATGGATGGATGGATGGATGGATGGATGGATGGATGGATGGATGGATGGATGGATGGATGGATGGATGGATGGATGGATGGATGGATGGATGGATGGATGGATTTATATATTCCCAAATCCTGTCCAAGCTGCAACTGGCAGGGAGATGTACTGGTAGAAAAATACTACTTGGTGCTGCTTCCCTTTGCATGCACTCACATCCATAATAACATGACCAGCTGCAGGTTTATAGGATTCATCCATTCATTCATTTTTTATACCGCTCCTCCTGCACTCGCGGTCATCGATAGCTATCATTGGGCGAGAGGCGGGTTCGCCGTGGACCAGTCGCCCATTCGATCGTAGCCATTCACCCTCTCATTTACAGGTCACATGGAGACGTACAGCCGTTCGCCCTGTCATTCACATGTCCTTGAAAGAGACTTGAAGCTATCCACTCATGCATTCACACATCCTGTAGAGACCAGCAACCGTTCACTCTTTCATTCACACGCCGTAGAGATATTCATTCATTCATTCATTCATTCATTCATTCATCCATACGCTCAATGGTGTTGCCGCTGTTAGCAGCTGTTTTCTGCAGTCCCATTTTTGCCCAAGTTTTTATATTTTGGCCTTTTTTTAAAATACTTTCATATATTTTTGCAGGCTACTATTTAAACTTATAAATATTTATCACTTAACCACCTCTACTGTACTGTCCACTTTCTGCAGGGCGAATTGAAATTCTCCCCCGCTGTGGGGCGATTAAAGGGCTATTCTATTTGCACATCGTATCGGGACGTGCAACCATTCACCCTCCCATGAACACGTCTCGGCATCCGAGTGTGTCCAGAGAACCTCCCACGCGTTTTTGGACTGTGGGAGGAAACCGCAGAACATGCAAACTCAACAACAGGAAGGCCTCCCGTCGGAATCCAACCGGGGACCTTCTCGCCGCAGAAGCGCGAACCAGTTGCGTGAGCGTGAAATGAACATCCACAACGCGCATTCTTCGCTCGTATTCCGCTTCGCAAGCATCCATCTGCTCCCCAGTGTTTCCACTTCACACGAGGCAAAAAAGTATCTTTCTAAATGCAAAAATCCTCCTTAATTCAGCAGATCGCTGTGCCCCGCTTTGCACATAATGCCACTCACTATTCAGTGTGTGAATAAGACACCCAAAGCTGTGAGCACAATGAGTCGAGAATTTGGTCTGTACTCCGACTTGTTTCAACAGAGCCTTATCTAAGCCCGAGCACTCACAAAAATCCAGTCAGAACATTCTTGTCTTTAAGGTAAAGCCTTTTTTTTAACAAAAAAAAAAAAAAAAAGGAAAAACATCCCTCTGTTTATTTAGCAAAGGCTGTCCTTGGTCAACTCTCTCAGGTGGAGATAAGTGCTAAGAGAAGTGAGGCAGCGGAGACTTGGAAATTTCTATTGACTGACTGAAATTGGACGGCCTCAAACAAAGTTTGGTGCCAAAGTTTTTCGAGGCAGAGATCCAAGGCTGCGCGGCGAGCGGCTTCGGCTGTGCTAGGGATAAAGCTTTTTAATGCTATTGACTGGTTTTTAGGCTCTTCCCAAGATGTTCTGAAATATTTAAATGATCACTGGGAGTTTCTCCCTCCCCCCACATCTGTGGCTGGAAATAAAAGGATAGAGCGAGAGGAGGGAACTTTTATGTCAGCCTTTTTACAATCCCTGAATTAATGGGCAAAAGATAATTAAAGAATTCTGTGCAATAACTCGCGCCCCGGCTTTCTAGTATTGTGTGTCAATTGGTAATTTGTGCTCGTAAAAACGGGAGCAGCTCAGAAGTTTGTTAAATCTGGCGAGCACAAACTTCAGGGGATGTATGCGTATTTATTCGGCTTTTTTCCACTCGGGTCACAAAGGCCACTTTCACCGGGTTGTTTTGGAGTTAAAGGTGGAGTAAATAGGTAATCAGATGCTCATTAGACACCGCCGACGACGGCCTCTAGATACAAACATGAGATTTTGGAGCGGTAAATCCGAATAATGCTTAATCACTTATTTGTATTCAAATGGAGTGAACACTCGCTGTTTACGATTCTGTTGCGAGTTAATCAATTTAATATGAGAAAGCTGCAAGCTCGTATTTTATGAGGACATTTTAAAAAGATGCGACATGATAAACGAACATAAGACGACGTCCTCCTCTGCTGGGTTCGCTCATTCCTTTCATCCGTTCACTCATAATCCGTACCGCTTATCGCGCAACAACATGCAGGGGGGGTTCACCGGAGACCAGGAAATGACCGAGTGAAAAGTTGCGTGTCTCTAGATGACCTTTGGTGAGGGGATGAATGGTTGCATGTCTCTGTATGAGTGAACGGTCGTATGTCTATATGACCTGTGAATGAGAGGGTGAATGGCCTGATGTCTCTATGTTGCAACAACAATAATAATCATTATAGTAATGAATGAGAGGGTGAATGGTCGTATGTCTCTGTTATAATGTAATAATAATAATGCACTTCATTTGGGGGCGCCTTTCTTGAATGACAGGGTGAATGGTTTTATATCCCTATTTGACCTGTGAATGAGAGGGTGAATGGTTGAGCGTCTTTATATGATGTGTGGATGAGAGAGTGAATGGTCAGATGTCTCTATCTTACAACAACAACAATAATAATAATAATAATAATAATAATAATAATAATAATAATAATGCATTTCATTTAAAAACGCCTTTCTCTAATGACAGGGTGAATAGTTTTATGTCTCCATATGACCTGTGAATGAGAGGGTGAATGGTTGAGTGTCTTTATATGATGTGTGGATGAGAGAGTGAATGGTCAGATGTCTCTATCTTACAACAACAATAAGAAGAATAATAAGAATAATAATGCATTTTATTTAAAAACGCCTTTCTCTAATGACAGGGTGAATAGTTTTATGTCTCCATATGACCTGTGAATGAGTGGGTGAATGGTTGAGTGTCTTTATATGATGTGTGGATGAGAGGGTGAATGGTTGAGTGTCTTTATATGATGTGTGGATGAGAGGGTGAATGGTTGAGTGTCTTTATATGATGTGTGGATGAGAGGGTGAATGGTCAGATGTCTCTATCTTACAACAACAATAATAATAATAATAATAATAATAATAATGCATTTCATTTAAAAACGCCTTTCTCTAATGACAGGTTGAATAGTTTTATGTCTCCATATGACCTGTGAATGAGAGGGTGAATGGTTGAGTGTCTTTATATGATGTGTGGATGAGAGGGTGAATGGTCAGATGTCTCTACCTTACAACAACAATAATAATAATAATAATAATAAGAAGAATGCATTTCATTTAAAAACGCCTTTCTCTAATGACAGGGTGAATAGTGTTATGTCTCCATATGACCTGTGAATGAGTGGGTGAATGTCATATGTCTCTATGTTACAACAACAACAATAATAACAATAATAATAACAATAATGCATTTAATAAGAATGCGCTGGAAGACGGCAGCCTGTTGCAACAGCTCAACTGTTACCACAATACGCGAATTTCCCCTTGGGGATCAATACAGTATTTTTTCATTCTTTCATTCATTCATTCAGATTGATGGTGCCTTTCTTGAATGAAAGGGTGAACCATTTGGATGAATAGTCTTATGTCTATATATGACCTGTGAATGAAAGGGTGAATGGCAATATGTCTCCATGTTTTTATATGTCTCTATGTATGATAATAATAATAATAATAATAATAATAATAATAATAATAATAATGATAATAACAGTAATAATAATAATAATAACAGTAATAAAAATAATAATAATAATAATAAAAATGATAATAATAATAATAATAATAATAATAATAATAATAATAATAATAATAATAATAATAATAATAATAATAATAACAACAACAATAATGATGATAATAATGATAATAATAATAATAATAATAATAATAATAATAATAATAATAATAATAATAATAATAATAATAATAATCATAATAATAGTGCATTTCATCTGAAGGCGCCTTTCTTGAACGAGAGGGTGACTAGTTTAATGTGTCTATATGTGCTCCTGTGAGTGGCAGCTGGTCCGAAGTGACCTCGCCTCTCGCCTAATAGCTGGGGATAAGCTCCATCTCCCCCCTACCCTACACACACACATACGCGCGCACACACACACACTTTCGGGGTAAATGAAAGAAAATTAAACATCATTCAAGTTATAGAAAGAGGACTACAGTGGATTTTTTTTTTTTTTTTTTTTTAACCTGTCAACTTCTTAGGGACGGCGTGTCCGGCAGAGACGTCTCGAGTCAACGTTTCCCAGATTTAACAAGGTCAGAGCTCCATGTGGTCCCACGCCGCTGAGCTTCAGACCGGCCCCGGTGACAGCCGGTGGATTTCACCGGTGAAGCCGGGCTCTTTTTCTTCTTCCCCCCACCGGTTGGCGTTCACATTCTCCACCGGCCCCTCGTCGCTTCCTCTTTCATCCTCTCTCTTTCTCGTCCCCGACTTCCTCTCTCCCTCCGTCTCCCGCTCTCAGCGGGTGTGTGTCCCTTTGGGGTGTCTGCAGCAGTTGAGATAAGAAGCGAGTGTAGGACACAGGGGGATGGTGTTCACAGAAGCTAGGTGATCTTATCTGCTCTGCCTCCCTCTCCTACCGAGCATCCTTCACTGTTCTGCTTTTCCTCTCCGCTGTTCTCCTCCCCCCCCCTTTTTTTCTCTCTTTTTGCTCCCTTGCCCTTCTTTCTCCATCTCCTTAACCGTCTCTCTCCCTCCTCCCTCTCTGCACTGCCCACCCATCCGCCCTCCCCACACACATTCTCTCAGATCCTCTCCGCGCTGCTGTTGATTTGAATTTGAAGTGATGGGAACCCAAATTGGCAGCATTGACAGCAGAAACAAACAGCTTATCTCTCTCTCCTGGGCCAATATTGGTCTTAGTCAGATACTCGAGCCGCTGCCAGCATCGGACTTGTGACAACGATGATAAATTGAGCATTTGTTGACTGTCACTTTGAGTGTATGTGCACGCCGGTGGCCGTGCTACCATCTACGCGCACGTGTGAGATCCCGTGAATATGGTTAGCGACCAAACTGGAAGGCTGTACTCTATTTCTTGCGCCATTTAATTGTTTTTCCCTTTCCAAATATTTCCCTTTTTACTCCAGCGAGGATTGCGCGACGATGCGGCGCACATACGACGCCCCGGACGTGCGGGCAGGCGTCACGCGCCTGAATGGGAGGCTCACGTGTACGTGTGTGAGTGTGTGCGTGCGTGCGTGTGCGTGTGCGTGTGTGTGTGTGTGTGTGTGTGTGTGTGTGTGTGTGTGTCCCCGAGGGGGCCGGCGCCTGCATGTAGTGTTAACACGACAGGCCCGGGGAGGACGGGGAGGTAGCCAAGCTGTCAGCGGCCGGCTCCCGCTTCGTCTAATGAGCGAGAGGCCTGTTAATTAAAAACACCAACAGGCGGAGCTCCCCTGTGCATTGCCATCAGAAAGACCCGGGGGTTAAAGACGCAGCGCGGATTGGATCGCGGGGCGCGTTGCACCCAAACACACGCGCGTCGGGGTGCGCGCCGCTCTCCCACAACAAATAGCCGGCAGTGTGCAAAACCCAACGCACTAGTGAGAGGAGTGTTTTTATCTAAGCTGCACTCTTTTCTGTGTCTCTTGAACAAACCGCTTGTATTTGTGCAGCTGGCAACCCCCCCCCCCCCGATAATTACATCCTGTGCCTTTTTTTTTACTTTTTCTTTTAAAGGTTTCCAATGTCTTCAAGACATCTTATCGTATTCAAACTCGAAACAAGGTGTTTTAAAATTTATTCCCACTTCCAAACCGACGGTTCTCCCCAAAACTTCGCCGGGGGAGTCGAAGCCATTAGCGCAAAGAACGGCGTTTTCCAAATACTTGTTAAATGGCCTGCGATCGGGTCCGGCTCCGCGCTAAATTTGACAAAACCCACAAGAGGATATTATTTTCTTTTAGGGTTCGTAATTAATGTTAATTTCATTTGGCGCGACCGCTTCGCGAGCGGTGATTGTAAATGGCTGGCGGTGGACGGCGTGCCGCCTGCAGGCAGCTCCGTTTTAAAGCCAGAGGATTTCTTTGGAGGAGGTTCATCGACGACCCGTAACGGCCCAAATGCGTGGATGAGAGGGTGAATGCGGCCGATGGATTCGCCATCTCACCCAATTACTGCACCCATCCTTGCGCCTGCACTTTGTGAGTTGCACAGCGAAGCTGCACTCAACGTTTTACTTGCACTGCCAACGCCGTTCCTATTCATAATCATGTCTTCACTTTCTATTTATTGTCAATACAAATCCAAATGCACCGCGGAGAGCAAAGTGAGAATTTCATTGTACGGGGAAACACGTTGCCGCACTGAACATATGACAAAGCACACTTTGAATCTTGAACAATGGACGGGATCGGCTCCAGCCCCGCGGGATGAGTCCTACGGAAAGTAAACTAATGAACGAATGCATGAATGCATGAATGAATGAATGAATGCTTCTCCAGTCTGCACATGTTGAAACAAGACGTTCTGCGGATTTTTCTTTTTTTTTTTTTTTCCTTCTCCCTTCAAAAAAATTCCAGCCGAATTGAATCCAAACATTCCGCCGGCGCTAAATTTTACAAGCAACAAGCGTACGCAATTTGAGGACTCTTCATCTCAAATTGAATCTTGTCACCGCAGCCTATTGTGCGGTTGTCTCCGTAAGTGTTTTATTAAACTGTCAAACACATGAATCATTTTCCTTGATCTGGAGATTGACAGTTTGTCAGCTCCCTGACAGTGGCGTGCGCCTCACTGTCAACAGGGGGGGGCGGCGAGGGAACGGCTTACACGTTCCCCGCGGCTTCTTCCACTGCCTCGTCTCCCGCGTCTCCGTCTTCCCTCAGCCCCCGCGTGTCAGCCCAGGTGCTAACAAAACCGAGGATTGTGGGTAGTCTCGGAACATATGGAACAGACGGATGGAGGGATGAATAGTGGAACGGCGGGAGGGAGGGAGGGGGAGGAGGGCTGTCAGGGAAACGTCTACGCCTGTCACAGCAGCCAGAGGAGAGCAGCGGACGAATGGATGACTGCTATTTCAGACTGCCAGGGAGAAAACTCCATCAGATTTGATGTGTTTTGCAGCGGGACTAGTGTCGGCACGACATAACTCACAAATCTGGTCTCTTCCTTCGAATCTTTTTTTTTTTTTTCTTCCTCTCTGGACGCGGATTCCTGTGGACGTTTTTCGACGCTCGGTCGGAAAACGTCGCGCACGGGCCTGTCCTCTCTCTTCTCTCTCTCTCTCTCTCTCTGTGTGTGCGTCGCGGATGCTCGGCTTGTTTTTTGGAGATCCGCCGTTGATCTCTCCTTCCCCCGCCCTCCCTCGCCTCTCCTTCCCCCTGTTCACATAACATAATTGTCTTCCTCTCTCTCGCTGTGTTTCAGGCTGTGCCTTCCTCACCTACTGTGCCAGAGAGTCAGCCCTGAAAGCCCAGAATGCACTGCACGAGCAGAAGACCCTGCCAGGGGTAAGACGTCCGCGAGGAAAACACCCCTCAAAGCCAAAACACACATAAACATGTTTGTTTATGCTTGGGTTTTTTTTTTTTTTTTTGAAAACTCACAATGCTTTATATTTATTCCCAATCAAAGGGGGACTCACCGCCGCTGTCATGGCTGTCGTGTACAGTTTACATCAGCACAGCCGTTCCCTCTCTTAAATATCCCTCCTCTTCCTTCTTCCTCCTCACTTTGACAGTCACACACACATACACACACACATACACACACACACACACACACACACACACACACACACACACACACAGCATCATAGGCGGACTATTTATAGTCCCCCTCCTCCGGTTTGTGTGAGCGAGTGTGGGAGGGGGAGAGAGGGTGGGGGAGGGCACGCGGGG